>SAYR01039763.1:4896412-4912991 GCA_004382745.1 Argopecten irradians irradians
GATCGTCTCCTTACACAGTCTGGGATTTTACCGTAACCAATAGATCTAGACGTAATCACTGTCTACAACTATCATTTAAATATCATCAAACAATTTTCATGTATTGACAGTTGACTTGCATTTGCGTTTTTCTTTGAAAGTGTTACTTCAGAAGTTTTAAAATGGCGGGGTATCTCAATTGTAATTAAAACGCCAACGCCAAGAGAAAAATGTTCTTTTTTATGATATATGAAGAATATG
This sequence comes from Argopecten irradians irradians, assembly GCA_004382745.1. NCBI lineage: Eukaryota > Metazoa > Mollusca > Bivalvia > Pectinida > Pectinidae > Argopecten > Argopecten irradians. The sequence goes on from SAYR01039763.1 coordinate 4,896,653, forward strand.
GATATTCCAACGTAGGGATCACAAAATGAGTAAACTCCTTGCCTACATCATATACGCCGATTATAGAAAATCCACATAATTTATTAAAGAGTCTTATATTCTGACTTATTTTGTCGTGAATAGATAGCGAATGTGACACTTATAATGACCATGTTATTTTTTTTTCTATTTTCAGAGAATTATAGATATTGTCAAGATGGACATCGAAGGCAGCGAATGGCCGGCTATGGAAAGTTTTATACCTTCAGGAACCCTGAAAAATATCAGACAGTTATATTTTGAATTTCATACCGGTATAACACCTTCCGAAAATTACAGAACAAGAATGATAAATTTCAGAAAACTCTACGACAATGGGTTCCGTTTGTTTTGGGGACATCCGAACCCAGTGCAGGTGAACTTGGGTAGATATGTGGAAACTGGACGCCAGGTATCAGCGTGTTATGAGGAATATTATATAAATGTGAAATTAAAACGATTGATGTAGATCTTTATTATTAAGCGATTGTATGTAGTACGTTAATGCGAATGTCTTTAAATTAAAACTGTATAGGTATATGACGTGCTTTAAGATGAGCGGATATCCGCCACTCGTACACGAACCCTATTTACAATGTGGGAAGAAGCTTAAGCCGGAAATGTGTTTATCGATATACAATGTATCTGTGTACTGGCTAACGTGGAAAAGATGTAAGTCTTAAGACAACAGGTCAGTCTATTTTTAGTTATTTAACTTCATTACATTTTATTTGTAATCTGCACATACAGTAATACTGGATGTTGTTGGGAAATCATTTCTTCAGTGATAAAATAATCAAATATACCCCAGGAGGAATTTTAGCTCGCAAAGTATTAATTTAAACAAAATTGTGTCATTTGTTACGAGAAAGTAGCACCTCATCATCTGATGATGGTGTATCAAGGAATAAAATGAACAGGATTTAATTCAACACGAAAATTGAAAGGTATGCAGACAGATAATATACCGTATATCTAAATAGTCGTCATTTTGTAGCCTAAAAACATATTATGGTTGGTTATATATCAATCTGTACAGACGGAGTAAAACAAAGGGAAGCAACTCCAATAGATCAGAGTGGTTCATATAGATAACCATCAACCAGTGTTACATGTATCATAGTTTTTTTCAATTGATTCGATTTTTCAATAGCCACCGCTGGTTTGGCTATTTTCTCGACATACAATGTAGAACAATATCGGTCAAACTAGTATCGCACGGCGCCTGTTTCTCGAGTATACTACGAGTGGGAGCTCACAGGACATTGTCTCGATCGAAGCACATATTGTACATGCATAGTCATATTTGTAAAAAATCAAAGTACTGTAAGTACTGCAGTCCTTAAGCCTTTGTGTTCATGATTTTATAAGTTGAAGAGCTTTACAATTTGGTCTGAGTAATATAATGACATGTTTTGTCATACAGGGTGGCCTAGCTCCATATCAAAGTTTTTTTATCAATATTACCTTGATAGGTTTGTTATAAATAATTTTCGCACATCTTTACCATGCAAATAAATATAGTCTTCGCATATAATGCTTGTAAAAGTGAGAGTAAATCAATATTTGTTTATTGTTTTTTATCTGCTTTCCTTTTGCGCCAAGACATGAAACAAATTGATACAAATTCTACAATATCAAAAATAAAAACCACAAAGTGGGAGGGCTATTATGTAACAATGATATGACGAATAAGAATACGTGTATTGCATAATAATACAAAGATTTCTTACAATTGTAAGGGGCAGTATAACGTCAGTGATAGTCACCACTGAAGTATTGGGGATTCAGGTAACTCAGTAGTAGCACATTACGTCCAGTTAGCTTTGGCCACTAAACCCCTTATATAATGAAAAGTTTCAAGGTCATCTGATCCAAAATGGCAGAGATACGGCCGTTTGAAAAATGGCGATTTTGTCGTTTTCCCGCCAAAAATGTACAAGGTTTCATAGGCTACATATACATAGCATGTGAGATGTCTACCAAAGTTAAGCTTTTCATCGACATTGACTCATCATTCAAGGTCATAGGTATAATTATCAAAACAAGTCTATTTTCCCATCCAAACTTTACGACTCTAATACCTCATATAGATTTCATATTTCAAAAACTTATGACATACATGTGTTCCTGCAAATGCCTTTTTTTTTACTTTAAAATTATATTCAATTAGGTCACATATACTACAACAGTACAATTGTTGTAGAACACATTTACATCAAAGATATATCACGGCATAGACATCTCGAGTATGTCCCTTTAACCATAGCTGCATAAGAACAAACAAGAGTCGTCGACATGACGACGAAAGTTCTCACAATATACAAGTTAAGTGCACGGGGCATGCACGGAGGTGAAACCATAATGAAGATGATCCCTTTACAGAGGACAATCATCATTGAGTGTAAATAATTTGAAACTCAAAGTTTTGTTTTATTTCATAGCTTACAAGTACTCTTATTTGGAAGGCCTAAACTTTCTGTAGACCAAAATATAATTATTTTCAACTATGTACATATATTTATAAGGTCTAGTGATAGATTTTGATTTTATGTAAATTAAACTAGACGTAACTCGTGTTTAAAATTATAATCTCACGTTCTTTCTCTATACATCTCTTTTCACAGCGCTCTATCTCTCTCCGTCCCTCTCTATTTCTCACTCTCTCTCCTAAAAATATTTCATTATACATTTCCTTTTTCCCCGTATTTTTTTGTCATCATATGATGTTTGTATATTATATTATTTTGTATTATTAAGGAAGGACTGAATGAGGTGATAAAACTCGTGTTCAACCGTTTTGTTATTTAACAATGAAATATGTTTCAATTACATAATCTAGTACAATACTTCTATGTCCATGTATTTACACTATAATTAAAAATAACCAAGATTAAATCAATTAGAAACTATAAATGAGACGATTTTACTATAGATGTTTTACAGAGTCAAAATTATTCTAAATCTGAAAACTAAAGCAAGTTGTATTATTCCTTTTAAATACATGTATTTACACTTAGAAATAGCACAAAAATGTATTCTGCAGCAGCTTGTAAATAATTAGCAGTTACTGATTTGCTGATCAGCTACTAGTTGAGTTGATTTACTTGAGATTTACCTGTGATCTTGCAACGAAAACAATTTAAAGACAGACTATAACTCTATTAACTGAACCCCTATGAAAACACCCCACCCTACCCAGCGTTGGTGTTCGAGGAACACCCCATGGGCAGTAATGGGATAATATGTATTTCATGAACTGACACACTGACATTAATTCTGCCCTCTGGTCATGAATTGTTTTACCTGAAACTAACATCCTGACTTGGGTATACAGGTACAAGACCAATTTAATCCCTTTATTACCCAAACGATCTAGTGAAGTAAAGAATGAACAAAATGTATATATACATTGTAAAACCTATATCTTAAGATATAGAATTATACATTTTGTTGTAATAGCTAAATGTACATGTCGTCCTCACCAGAGTGTGTGAATAGTTTTAATATCTAATAGTATTTTGTTAACAAATCGTCATGACGATAGCTTTACTTAATTAAAAAGGTGTCCTGTTTTAAAGAAAAAACTTAATGAGATGAATGAATGTTTTAGAATATGATACGAAAGATCTATTTTATTTTGATATATAGTTAAAATTATAGAACTATTGATAATTGAACTGTTAAATAATCCATGGTAGTTTAATAAAAAAAAATACCAAAGAAAGTTTAAAGATGTTTATCAAATGCATGAATGTATGAATGTAACAGGTATAACATTTTGCTAAAAAAGCTAGTTCAAGCGTACTTCGGCAAAAGCGTTGACAATAGTTCCTGAGGCTTAAGGACTAAAAATCAGGACTCAAAACAGTGTGTAGAGAATATCTCCATTTAAAACATCAATACAATAACAATACTTGAATATATTTTAAAATGATATAAAGTGCATTTTTTATAAAATAAGTAAGTTTATAACTATCATTTTTATTTTTTGTTTCGTTTGAAATACAACCACATGTAGACCTGTTAAATGCAAAATATACCCCACCCCCGTTTACATAAGATTCTGGTGCATGTCCTTTCATATGCAAATACCTTATGACCATAACAAAAAAAGTCCTAAGTCGCACGTGGTATATTACTTTATTTCCAAGATATGTGCAATACAGCTGTCAGCATTAGCCCAGGGCCCCATATAAGGGAATAGGGGTATTTTAACTAGTACATTTTATTATTTCCTTCCTCCATGAAATTAAAACTAGTATCTTTTGCCCAGATAACCCTCGAAAATTCATGCTTCAAAAACATCATGATCGATAATCAGATGAAGACTGGTATCTTAATTTGCATCTAAGGTATACATGACGTGAACAAAACCTTTGATGGATCTTTTAATCTTAAATCTCTATTTTCCAATAAGCATCTGATAAAGGCAAGTTAAACTTGAAATACAGCATATAGTTGAATGTCGTGTCATCATAGCTGTAAGGCTGGCCAACTGGTTAACAACAAGCAATTCTATGGTTAAATTAAGTTAAATTTGATAAAAGGTGGGGTCGCAGATATACAAGGCATGATTACCATGTAGCATTATTACTCTACTCTGTAAGCATCCTGATATTTCAGCCAACACATATAATTATATTGGATGTGTGATAAAGTGTTTGAATTATTATATGGACATAGTTTAGATTAGAAGACGCTTATTGCTAAATCTACCATAAAATGATGACATCGCCAGCAAGACAATTCATCTGGTCACCAGAACAGGTTTCCCTCTTGCTTGGTCTTCAGAACAGCTCAAAATAAAGACAAATCGTCTTTAATTGCATATCGTATTTAAGTTAGGAAAACTTAAAAAAAATGGTCCAAAATCATGGTTTGCTTTTTAAAACCAGTATCACTAGTTATGCTTACCATAATGTAAACCCTTCGTATATATTCACGTTTTGGCTCTCCTTTTTCCTTCCCATGCACTCTATCGTTGGAGCTAAAAGTCAACAAGGACACCATCGTGGTCGTGTTCTTTAGGGATCTTTTCTTTTATTGATAAAAAGTAATACAATGTACTTGAATGTCCAAAACAGAATTTGTAGCAGCATAGAATATATATAAAATAATCTGTTTGGGGATCTAATTGAAAACAACACCAAAGATGAGCAATCTTCTTGATTGTGTGTGTGTCTTTATCGTACAGTAGAATTTTTATATTTATCCTCAATTTTCCCTAAAAAGCGTTAAATAGTGACTTTTTAATGCTTTGATAAATTAAATTGAATTCCTTGAGACCGGAAACGTTCATTTTGACATCAATATACATGTAGCTTTATTTCAAAGAGGGTACCCTTTAATAGGCAAATGATTATACCAATTATTTTTTTCATTTACATTATTTTGGTGGTACACTTTACTTTAACCGGCATACTATATATATATGGGATCAGATAGACTGGTAGACTTTACTGTACTAATCAGGTTATACAGGTACAGAGACTATCACAGCATGCTATCAATTAATTTAGATGATGGACCCCTTGGGGGTAATAGGTAAGGTATACCTACATGCCCCATCAACCAATTAATCACGTTGTCATGGTTGTGACGCCTGACTGTTCATCAACTATTGTAAGATACGTTAGGTGGTAGAGAGTGCAGTGAGGGAGACCCTGGTGGTCACATCATATACATTGGGTATACATGGCTAAGTAATGATATGAAATTTACCGGTTAAAAAATCATGAATTATAATTCAAGTTCTCTCACTCATCTCGCCAGTATAAAAATTCTGCTTTTACAAACCATTCTTTGTTTGTTCTTGAAAAGTAATTGTTTTCTTTAACTTTGCATGACATTAACTTTCGCATTGCTGTGGTTACGACATTGTATAGTGGAAACTAATATTTACACACATACACTTGCCACTTCTACTATCTAGTATAACTGACATCCAAAATGAGTTAATAATGTAAGTATTGAACTATTTTCCTATGGAATATATGGTCTATATATATATATAATCGTCAGAGTAAACTGGCCACCAGTCTCTAAAATATTGAAAAAATCACTGAAATTTGTCATGATTATTTTTGTCTCTACTTCATGTCTGATCTTAAGGTTCAAACTAGGGGGATAATATAATAAAGAACTCTGTCTTATCAACAACGTAGGATCTGGTGGCCAGTCTAATACCATAGCTTTGCAGTTATCATCTCATAATGCACTAGCGCGCATTATGAACATTGTCTGCAAAGCCCAGGCATCTATATATATTGACCATAGATTCCATAGGAAAACAGCTTGATGCTTTTAAAAGTATGGTGGTGTCGTGATACCTTATTATGACGGCATTACGCACGGTATAATGTTTCATCACTATATTGTTGTAATCCTGTCATATAAAATTTGTTTTATGGACAATTGATCTGATGATCAGATCAGAATTAGAATTTTGTCAAAATTAAACCTCCCTAGTAACTGAGTTTATACCTTATTAAACCCTGAAAGTATCTGAATGTACTCTCATCATAAACCGCTCCGCTTCGCGGTTTATTTAGAATACACTCAGATTTTTGTGTTATATTTCCATAACATAAAAAATATATTCAAGTTAATCCTTAAACATTATTTACCAGTGAAAACGAATTGAAACCATGGCAACTAAATGTTCCTCCATTGTTTATATGTCCATGGTAATAGCTATTGAATGATGTGGTGTGTCATATTATAGACATATATAAGTAATGTATTAAAAATATTTGAGCCAACAACTAATGAGTTATTTGCAATTTTACAAAACTTGTGTATAGTAACCAGGTTACCATGACAACCATTCTTTCAAAAATGAAAACCTGCTTGCTCATCTGCACATGATCTTCAACATAACCGTGAAGATAAATTTATATTGGCCAAGTATTTCAAGAGTTGTCCGGAGTTATATTGGTTTTTTTTTCTTTCAACAAAAGACCTGTGTATATATTGACCTAGTTACCATGGCAACCAACATAATGGCACACGAAAGCATGCGTGTACATCTACACATGGTCATCAACATTGCTGCCAAGTTTCAATGAAGTTATTTAGCAGTTAAGAAGCTTAAGGAGTTACTTGAAAACATTTTTCTTGTGAAAGACAGACACGACAGACAGACAGACAGGAAAGTCAACTCAATATATGTACATGTATAACTCTTATAGTGCACGGTAGGGCCGATTTGGGCCGATCTTCGGGTTTCCAGAATGCCATAGGGCCGATTGGGCCGATCTTCGGGTTTCCAGAGTGCCAGGGGGCGATTGGGCCGATCTCAAAAATACCAGACCCCATTTTGCTTTATTTTGATATTTCCGTATATATGATTGAATTAACGTAAATGACCGTAAATACATATCTTCCAAATTTCCAACCAACGTCATTTTATGACGTCAAATATGACGTAGCATGACGTCATTTACAAAGGATAGACGGCATCTTGATCCGGACATTTGAACCACCGATTTTTAGGCATACTACTTGTTTTTCAATCAGTTTCATGTGCATTATACAGATTAGAGAGACAATTTCATTAGTGTTATATCACGATATTCTAGTCACATATATACGTACATAGCATGACATTTTATTCTCCTCGCCATCTCTTCAATAAAAACGACATACAAATGTAGAACATGTTTACAGGATGACCCAACTTCGCTAGCCAAGGGTATTAAGTCCGATTCTCTTCCTGCTACTACCTACATTTGTATAATGAGGCATCAGGCATGTCATGCCTGTCAACATCAACTCCTAGCGAAGTTATATTACTATCTATTTAATCAATTACATGTTTTGTACCAGCTAAATTAACGTCTTGGAGACGTTGCTCTCCAAACAGATAGGAAAGTACGTGCGTAGTTTATGTTTCACAAATTAAACAATTACAAGATATACTGCGATCTCGTTACAAAATTGGACATTTTGTAACAGAACTTTTGCATGAAACACAAAAACTGGTGTCCGAACTTACTAATAAACAAATGACTCACACACATGTTCACTTTTGGTATTTTGAATCTGTCGCAAACAACACACGTGTTTCCTAGGGAGCTGCCATTTTTTTCAGCGATACAACAATGATACGAGCTTTTTAATTGGTTGCTTATTTCGTAAATGGAAGGGGCGCAACTGCGGTGATCCAGCAGGTGGCGCAGTGCGGAAACACCCGTTCTGAAGTGAGATACTCCAAGGGTAGTAGAAAGAGAATCGGACTAATACCCTTGGCTAGCGAAGTTGAGGATGACCGGGGTCGTACCGAAACATGCGTCTGCTATATAATGATTTTTAAAGCTTTGTTCGCAAACAAAAATGCATTCTCAGCTTTGTTTGGTTATAGTACAGCAAACCAATAATTCTATATTTACACTTGCTAGGCTTGGTCACTATACGCTAATACTAGCCGATTTTGTTTACCATAACTGCATGGTAACATTGAACTTTGAACTTGCGTAAGGAAATGTTCTGTGCAACATAAAAGGACTACTTTTTTTAAAAAGAAACACATGGCTTTGTTTACATTTTGGCGCAACATTACGTGTATATTGTTGTTTTTCATATAATTTTGGAAAAATGTAAACAATATATACATGTTTTATATTTATATATGATTCAAACAATTTTTAAATTAACAATTGTATAAAGAAACGGAAAAATATCCCGACCGGGGCGACGTGCTTTCATTTTTGTTAAAAATGATGGGTGTCAAATGTAAACATTACCTCTGTGCCTATGTTCGTCTTACGATCGAGCCTTTGGGGTGGACGGGTGTGAGACCCTCTGATAGAGGTCAGTTATAAACATATCCTCTTGTCTTTGTTCTTTGAGTATTTAATCATGTGTAGGAAATGCACCGCTAATAATCCACGTGTTGACAGTTCCGCGTCACCACAAATACATTGTATCCATCGAACACAAGTGAATTTGTTTCATCTATCGATGGCGATATGGATCTAAGCGTAGATTATATAATCACATGGCTCCCAAGGATGTAATACCGTCAAGTCAGACGACATCTCAAACACATTGAGCTACTTGAAAATCGGTGTTTTGCCAACTTCGGCAAACTAAAGTGTGTAAGCGTGCGTCAGCTTCGCCTCGCTGCACAATAACGGTCACCGAGTTCACACATGTGGCCGTGTACAAATTCTTTATGTTATTACGCTATATATTAACTTTTAGCAAAATTGAATATATATTTAAAGTTCTGATCTGATTAAATAAAATTATCTCTGAAATTTACTTTGTTTGTCATGTTTATTTTACACTAAAATATTGAACTTTTTTGTCGTCGCGGATGAATAATTCTACCTTACGTGAAGCGTCATCATTCGCTGTTCAATTGAGTAAGCTCCTCCCACTTTTGACCGACTTTTATTGAATAATTACGTCACTTTCAAATGACGATTTTATTGCATAAAATATAAATAAAAAGTCGTGTGAGTGTAAATATAGGGATTGGATTTCGTTTTTATGTTAACCATGCTTGTATGGAGCAATTCCTCTAAGAATATATTCTATGGGGCGCGTTAGAGGAATTGCTCCATACAAGCATGGTTAACATAAAAACGAAATCCAATCCCTATATAGTACATGTATGGATTCTCCATAGCGTTAACGGCATACATGCCTATATATACCAGTCAATATTTCGGTAAATAAATATCACCTCACGTTTTAGAACTCATAAAAAATATTACAATACTGCATGTCTATGTCATTTTTGTACATAATTATGTTTTGTGAAGTTTGAGGTTATATACACTACACTTGTATACTACAGTCCAAAGAAATTTTGACATATAAATGTGAAACTGCCAAACGATACCGGCGTCATATGAAATATGGCATGCATATTCAGTTCACACTGTCAACTAGAGGCTTCAAGTGTAAGATCTGCAGCGTGTTCCATTTAGTTTTCCTGGGACGAACCTGGCGTTCCGCTAACTACTTCATTCCCTTACACTACTCGTACTTGGAGTGTAAATTAATTAAGAATTTATAATAAGATGGACACAAATCAAGGTCAGTTTTTTTCTGATATTTTTCAATATTTTATCAACACCCACCTCCTCCCTATGACCTTTCTCGTTTCTGTGACTAAAAGCTTGTTGCTGTATATAGCTTTAAATATACTACCATACTTGGACCACATGTTGTTTTTGTATAGAGTTTGCATCCTCGTAAGTTGTATCTTGCTTTTGACCATGACACATGTGCCAAGATTCTTTTCATGTTTTACGTAATAAGTATAACATGTACTTTATATGAGAATTTTTGTTAACTATGGTTGGGGCGCTTTTTATCCCCACCTTGGACCATATCTTAAAATTTGCTTATATGCTTTATAAAAATGATTGGTCCTACAAGCTAGCCCTGCTTGTCGACATTACGCGCCGGTATAAAAACACTTTAGCATAAAAGGGAGTGAGACTACTGGTTTGCCATCACCGAGGGGATGTGTCTCTGTCGGCAAGTTTCAGTGAGATAGCACTATAAATGGACAAGAGATTCCACTATTGCAAAGAGACATAGCATGAATAAAAACTTTTAATTAATATGATATAGAACCTAATCAAACAACTATTTATTACGCCCAAAATCATTTGGCAACAAATGGAAATCCTTTAACAACGCATTTACGGTAATAAAAACAACAACAAAAAACCCAAAAAACAAAATACAGAAACTTCTAGGAATAAAGAAGAATATATCCCCGAGATTCTTTGTAAGAAGATGCCATTCGCGGAATAATAGGGGCACTTTTCTGAAGAAACAATATAATGTGCGACTGTGCGTACATGTAGATGTGCATTGCTTATATTGGGAGTTAGTCTACATAACCGTGCTAATATTAGGAGATGTATCGTTCCGACTATTTCAAGCATATTTTATCTAAAATTTAAATATAAATTGGCATAATGTTTCAACCTTAGTGCGCACAAAGAGAAAACAAAACATGTTTTAGTGGACCCTATTGTTAATTTATCAAACTGCTGAATATTACCGAGAAACCGATGTCCAAGACAAATTAAACACTTGTTTGGTCTGAGGCGGCGGGAGCACAAGGGTCCGAGAATAAGTTACAGTTTATATCAATTTGGACCCACCCGAGTGTCCACAGGCCATTTCTAGAGGTCTTAGGCTTCTAGATTAAAACAAATCCGTGAAGTTCATATTCTACCTGTGCACGAGAAGGGAGAAAAACTCCCCGAGACAAAAACATCCACTACACCAAGTTTTAACGGCTAAGTAATCATTTGTCGAGTGGGTATTATTACAATTCCACTTTATTAGCACTTTTACTATTACACATGTAATTCGATAGCTTAACAAATAACAACAACATGTACAATAAGTGCCAAACTGGTGCTGCTGTTGGAAAGAGGAGTGATAATTTTCCATTCAAGATCATCCTTCATAACTAATTTACAAAGTGCGTCACTAAGATAACACCATCCTCGATACTCCAAGTGTTCCTATCACTTACGATCTCTATACCCCTGGACTATCCCATAGTAAAATTTGAGGCAGCTCAGCGGAAAAGAGCTGAACCAATCACAGGCGGGAAAATATTTCCTTTGGAGACTACAGAGAGAGCGACGCCCAACATCAAAGCCACACAGCCAACCATAGTGTACCGTTGGCTCTTTTGATGTACATTGTTATGTATGAACCTAATACATTGAGTTATAGATAGGGAAGATATCCATACTTTTTTATCAATACATCCTATGAAGTCATATCTATGATTTAGGTTATAGAACTTCTAGAATATAATCATGTATAAACAAATTATGTTTGTAAACATGTTGATTTTAAGTAGAGATCTAGAATGATCTATTTCCAGAAAAGTTATGTTGTGTTCTTGTTACTGTTTTTAGTTTAGATATTTTCTAGAACGTATGAAGTTCTCCAATATTCTGTGGAATTAGGGTTAAGCTATATATACTTCCAGCTATGCCAAGGCTAACAGAACGTAATGATGACCTGTAATAAAGACTATCAAGAATTGTAGCAGCGCCAGTATAGAGATTTCTATTGGAGAGTATGGTGTACTATTACTTGGTATTACAAGACAACTTTGTGTGGAGTTTATTCAAATTGCTGAACTTATACAATCTCGAGTGGTGGGGTGTAAGATACATTCAATTTTCCTGGGATTGCTTGATAATTGTTAATTTGAATCCTGGAAGGATCAAGGATTATATCCAGGACTTCGCAACAGATAAGTACAACTTTAAATCATTCGTTATCATTACTCTTGTCCACCACCCATTACTCTAGATATTGTAAATTCGATCTCTGTATAATATTGTATATATAATTAGTAAATTGTGTTTGTTGAATTATAGCTGCTGGTTTTCCTTTGCTGTTATCGTTATGTAACAGAATTGGGGGCTCGTCCGGGATCGATATTAATTTGTGAATAATACTAACTTTGAAAAATTTAATTGAGAATTTCAAAGTTTGTGTACACTTTTGAGTTAACATTTGAAACCAACAGCTAGATAAACATGACCTACTTGCCAGGTCAGAAACAGTTTTCTTAAAGGCATCCCTGGAAGTTTTGTGCAAAGTAGTAAGGAATATGTTACTGTTATTGGTAACATTTTAGGCCTTATTATCAAAACTAATTGTGGAAAGCTGAAATTAGGAATGTTATATAAGATATATTTGTGTGAACAATGGCAAATTTGCTCTAGGCATTAGATAGTATAGAGGAAACATTCAGTTCAGAAATTCAATTAGACAAATGGGAACTTGAACATGCAATGAAACTAAGACAATGGAAATAAGACAGAAATGAAAAGAAGATGGGTTAAGAGACAAAGACAAGAAAAGAGAGTTAAGAGCAAAAAAGAATGAAAAGATTAATAAGAAAAGAAATTGAGACGAGATCAGATTTAGAGCTAGAAGGGAAGCAGAAAAATTCAAGCTGAAACAGAACTATGAATAAAAGAAATAGAGCTAGTTCTCAAGACAGTTCAAGTAATCTAACTTTTAGGGTTTACAAGAAAACAGAGGTTTGTGCAGTGAAACATTAGCGTTAGTTCCTCCTTTTCAAGAGAAAGAAGGTTCACAAGTATTTTCTGCATTTTGAGAAAATAGTGATAGTATGAATGGCCTTGAAATAAGCTACAATGCTTGCTTCAAGTGTCTTGAGTTGCGTAAAGCTAGAGAACATTTATCTTCTTTATTGTAGATGAGATTTCAAATTACTACGTAGTCAAGAAAGTTATTGTTGAAGCTTATGAGTGAGATTCGAGGCTTATCCCGCCAGAATTTTCGATAACTCGATTAAGATGAGATGACATAACTCATGGAATTGTCAAGAGAAAAGAACAATTGTTTTAATGAGGGTTGGTGTGATTCTAAGCAATTGATGAGGATTTCGGTAAATTGGAGGCAATTTTTTTGATTCAGAGGAGTTTTTAAACGCTTTGTGTCACACAAACATAAAGAACCATTTAGATGAGAGAAAAGTTGAACACTTGTGAAGGTAGCTACATGGCTGATGATTAGCTCTTCACTCACAAGGCTCATTTGTTAAAGATCAGTTCTCAAGACAAAACAGGTACAACAGGTACTAGTAAATTGGTCACCATGGAACCAAACTTTAGTTGCCCTGTACTAAACAAACTAAATTAGGGTTGATAAGACTAATAAGTCTGGATCTTATTAACTAGATTATTAGGCGGGGTGTGGGGTCTCCTTCTGGTCGTTTGTATTAACTGCGAAGAAAGTAGGTGCTACTATGTCTGAATGTTATTCTCTCCAGGTAAGGAGCAAGGGTAAACATAGTTCCTTCTGTGTTAGCTATGTCAAGAAGCCTAGTCGATAACTAGTGATATTGTGAAGAATTCTAAGTGGTCTGGTTTGATATTAAGTAGCTCAGACTGGATGTGTCTTGGAGATTAGTTATTCTCAGCTTCCATTTCTGAAGGATTTTGTTTTCACTTTACTAAGTGATATTTACCAATGAAATACCTGTAGTTTTTGCTGAGATACTGGGCCTTCTCATTCTTTGATTATTAAGACTGGCGGTAGTGCTTTGTCTGAGGAGACCTCATGTGGTAGAGTGTTTTCTTCAGAGTGTAGAGTAAGGTTTTTCATTGTGCCTCCATTTCTGTTATTAAAGTCAGACTTGGTTCTTAGGCCTGTTCCCAATTGGTGTTAGACCGGAATTCCATAAGGGCGTGTCGCTCATTTTAGGCAATGACTTGGCTGAGGAAAGTTAGGGTAGATCCCTTAGTGTCAGTATTCAGATAAAACAGAAAGTGATGCTGTGGAGGATCTATTTCAGCAGGAATCTTTCTGGTATTTTCGCTTCTTGTGCTGTAAATCGTTCCAGATGAGTAAGAGGTTTTGATGTTGCAGTATTTGTAGTCATTTAGTTCCAGGTTAGTGTACCTCTTCTTGGCTCATGGATTATAGAGGTGTCGGGAGCAAGTGTGATCTTTTGAGCAATCCTGTAGAGCTTGATAGTTGGAATGAGAGTTGTTCTAACAAGGTAACTTCTTTTGTCTGAATGATTAGCAAATCATCTTTGTCTAGGAGGAGCTTATGAGTAGAACAGAAGAAGATTCTGAAGATCTCCTTACTGTGTATATGGGCTTTGAGTGAGGAAGAGGCGGAGAAAAGTCCCGGTTTTGTTACCTTCCGTAGGTCAGGTGTGTTGATGCGCAAGTGCGCCCACTGATGTGTCTCGAAGATAGAACTGGAAGTTTTCAAATTCATAATAGTTTGTCCACCTGAGGTATAGGCTGATATTCTGAGTTGTCTCATGAGTTACCTTGGAGGGCATTAGGTGTGACCAGACTTATAACAGGATCTTAGATCAAACTTCTTTTGCCAAGTTGAAACGGGATGAGTGGCTGATTTTTGGTAGGTCTTGTCATACTTGTCAGGTGGTATGGAAACCTAATTCAGAAGAATCCTGTTCCACGTTTGCACTCCCATTCCGAGCATTTGAGGAATCATTTTATGGTAGAGTATATTGCTGTGTAGGTCCTCTACTCAAACTAAGTCTGGGAATGAGGTTTTTTGAATCTATTTGTGTGCTTCCACCAGCTTTCCGAAGCATTTCCACAATAAATATTTAAGGCATCTAATCATAGTCAAGGCTTTGTTAAATTCTTAATTGGTTGGTCTTCAAAACTTGTCAATTCGGACAAAGGTTCGAATTTCATGTCTGGTATCTTTTTTCAACAAGTCTGTCCAGCTCCGATAAGCAGTATAGTCAGTGCTGTTCATCCAGGAGTACTCAGGGTGGCTTTAGAAAGTTTTCAGTCAGACTTGAAGAATATTATGAATCTTATGTGTTTTTAAAACAAAAGAGATTGGTACTGAAGGTAACACATTTGTTGTTTGGCGTTAGGAATCTGTACAGACGTTCTTGGCTCAGTCCTTTTGTAACTTGTTGTTTGGACATAGCTGGGGTACGTGGTTTGAAAATTTGAAAAGAAAAATTTTGGACGAAGATATCTAGAGTTAATTTTTAGAGTATTGTCTACTTTAAGCAAAGTTGACAAGGGCATGTAATGGCAATAGAAAATTATTGGCCTTACTCAAGACCAAAATGAAAACATGGTATATATAGATGCCGCGTGCAGATAGTTTTGAATCAGGTTGACAAAATTTTGGTCTATTCCAAATACCGAGTCAGCCTCTCAAGCTAGATTTTTGGACCTTATGTTTGTTGAGAAAAAGGTCGATGATGTTATACTTTACAAACTCCAGGGGGCCGGAAGAAAATCAATTATTCATGTTAATTGCTTAAGATAATAGATAGATGAAAGAGAGCAAAGAACT
Source organism: Argopecten irradians irradians (assembly GCA_004382745.1). NCBI lineage: Eukaryota > Metazoa > Mollusca > Bivalvia > Pectinida > Pectinidae > Argopecten > Argopecten irradians. The sequence continues at coordinate 4,912,511 of SAYR01039763.1, forward strand.
TCAACCTATTGCTAACGTTGCTCTGACCATCACAAATGAAAGTACAGCTGATATTGGTAATTAGACTATGATGGTGTGTACAAGATGAGGTTTAGACTGTGGTGTTAAGTAGAAATTCAGTATGTCTCGCGCACTTGGAAGAACTGTGTCATCTATCAGAAGAGGAACGCAATGAACTGAAAGGTTTGATAGCTTTGAGTTTAAACATTGTTTCGGATACACAGGAGCAAAACAGATGGCTATCTATCTATGACGTGGATGTAGGGCGATGGCACCTGTCAAGCAACATCCTTTACCGTGTAATCCTTTTGAAAGAAGAACAATTAAAGAAAAAAATCCAAGTAATGTTGGATCAAGGTGAATATTGAACCAGCAAAAGTGAATGGAGCTCTCCATTGTTCTGGTACGCAATGCCAGACAAGACATAACCGGTTCGCTGTACTGACTCAAAAGTTAACTCTGTCAGTAGGAACAGACCTTC
>SAYR01039763.1:4913001-4977088 GCA_004382745.1 Argopecten irradians irradians
ACCTGGAAGGATCAAGGATTATACCAGGACATTCGCATACAGATAAGTAACACTTTAAATCATCGTATTACTCTTGTACCACCACCAATTACTCTAGATATTGTAAATCATCTCTGTATAATATTGTATATATAATTAAATTGTGTTTTGAATTTAGCTGCTGGTTTCTCCTTTCTGTTATTCGTTAATGTAACAACATCAAACGACTAAATTACCTGTTTTGTTCTGTTTCCTCCAATTTTACTATCAGATAGTCCAGGGGTATAGAGATCGTAAGGGATCGGAACCCCTGGAGGATCGAGGATGAGATGACACAGGAAGTCTTCAATCGGGCTTAACACCTATACATGCATGTCTTAAAATTACCAATCGAAAATTATTCTAATTATAACTATAAGCAATCTGTCTGTAATTTTGCTACTGTCGCTCGAAAATGGAAAGGAACCCATGAAAATTGATTGAAATTTGTCCCATGCATGAAATATATGAAAATGACGTGGCCGAGTACTTTTGGCACGGTATATTAATTGCCCAGTATGCATCGACACTACGTAACAGAGTGGGACATGCAACGTATTGAACAATGAGTATGTGGTTGTACAGGTCCCTGTGGGTGTATATGATCAATGTAGATATGCGAGGGATTGGATCAGTAGATCTACTTATATTATTTCATAAATGTATTGGAATTTGCATATATCCGACCGCTAAATATATGAAATAAAATAAGTTTATAATGTTTTGCAAATGTCTGTTTTTCTTTTGGGTCCGAACAATTCGGTGAAAACCCATAAATTACACACGTTCGACGTCAATTCCATCGGCAAATCACGCATCAATATCTTTCGACGAGTAGTCTAGAGCCTATTTATGTCGCGTGATCATTTTTGGCGTCATCAATCATAACGTCATTTCTGACAAATCTAAAAATCCGGCAGTGAAAGGGATAAACAACAACAACAACAACCCCCCCTTGCCCCGGGCGGTCAAAAGGCATTTTTGAAAATTCCTAAGTTTGTTCAATGTGTCTGAACTAACATAAAAACACAAGCTTGAGCGTGCGATTATACATCTAGTTCTAACATCAATTCATACGCTGTACAGCTGATATTGAACTGAAATCAAATACGTTTTTTTTTCTTTTAACTTTTAATTTTTCGGTACGAGCACATCAGACTGAGAGGACCAACAATGTTCCCTCACTTTTTGAATCGGGGGATTTTTTTTCTCTATCGCTTTTTTACAATTTTCTGTAAAGTTACAATGAATCCTACCTAATATTGCTCAAAGCAAACTAGATGACCTTGAAACTTTTAATCGTCACGAACGATTAATTGAAAACAGATGACGTCACAGTTTGTGTGACAAGGGTCATCATTGACGTCATTATTTTGGCGAAGTTTTTACTTTTGTTGATACTTATAGGTCTATGACAAGATTGAAGAAAGACGTCTGAGGTCTGCATCTTCGATCAGACATAACGGCATATGGTGACGTGTTTTTTGTGGAAAGCTTGATAACGTAACAGGTGTGAATATGTGACTTGTATTTTTGTCGTAAGTTTCCTAGGCGATATCTAACTTACATGTAACAGTTACAGTAGCATTCATTCATAAATACCACCACGGTCAACTATACTGTATGGCCTAATACTATGTCAGAGTCTAAAACTCTGTCCGCTATACTGTCTATCTTCTTCGTTCTTTCGTAATTCGTCAAACAATCGATCCAATAGACCATTTGCATTTCTCAGTGATGTAAGCGGCATATTTTGTAATGATGTAGGCCTAAGGAACACCTGACCAAAAACGGCACTTCCTGTCTATTACCCGACACATTTGTTACCGATGTCAACACGACGAAATGCGTTGTTTTTGGTGTAAATATCGGCGTGACAACTCATGATAAGATAATAAGTGCTTGAATATGGTACATTGTATCTTTATACTATATCTTATTTCTGAAACAGTCACAAATGAAATGTAGGGGTAACTCATCGGCGAGTCATCGCTTCAATGCAACGTTATATTACACACCATGATCATCCTTTTGTACGGAACGCAGATGGAAACATGTTAAAAATCCTCAATTTTCCATATGAAACCTGATTATACTGACAATTTATATCTGACAGATTATTGAGAAATAATTGTGGACCAATCTTTGTGTCTGTCGGCCTAGTTACCGCCATTGTAATAAAAATAATAAATTCCTTGATCAAAAGTACGACGTACAAATGTAGAGCACATACACTGTAGACCTTCATAATAAATGTATGCCCCCTACATTACGGTAGGCAATGTACATCTATACATGTGCACATGATTGCAAATGTATTAGGTCGACTTTAGTCAGTATAATAATAAGTAAAGTACAGTACCAAGTTTGCTCTGGTGAGTTACATACAATGTAAACGTTTCACATTAAGGGAGTATTTATTTGAGACTAAATATTCAATTTTATTTTTTTTTAAAACTAGAGCCTCAAGGTAGGCTGTCTCTTTGACAGTTTATTGTTTATTTCCAATTAATAATTAATCTCATTAAGACCAATGTTTATTATATGTTTGCTGTGAATCTGTTGTATATCTCGCCTGTAACAGTGAAAATGCACAAATGTATCGGCCATGATCCTCCAAGAACACCTCTCTAAGCAACTATCTCTGTATAAAAAGCTAATTTCTTCCAAATGAAGATCATTCTTTTTTCTTTGTTCTTTGGATGGTCTGATTGTAGACTACATTATGTATACAGGGGTTAACAGTGTAGGATTATTTTAGTCGTTTACAACTTCCACGTTCTCATAGTAAATCTACAGTTAAATTAAATGCACAGGGGACATGCTAAACAGAGACCACAGAGCAGTATTTGCACACAGCTACATGTAAATGTAGGTAACATTTCAGTATATCTTGTACAGACACCTGCACGCGCCTTTCAAATTTATACTGCCTGCTAAATTTGTTCTAAGATAATATTTCTTTTTTTTTCTTCTTTATAATGTTTATTTTGCACGTGACATACGACGTTGTACACATGCATACATGTTGCTAAAATGTACATGTACCTGAGTGTTCGGAAAACATTGATTGGTTTTAATCCATACTGCGAGACCACTGACAAGGCTCTATATACACACGTGTATATAATTGTTAGTGGGTGGTCACCGTACATCTGTAGGTAACGCAGTCATTGTTAAACTTTAGGGAATACCGTACGTGTTTGTTAAAAATTACACATGTTGTTTGGTTTGATATTGTATATGTGTACGATTGTTAACAGTGACTGATATTTAACTCCTTAGCGTACAGACATGGATAGGAGAATTCTCAGAAAAGCTACCGTGATCGGTGTTGTGGTTTTCTTTGTATTTGGAATACTGGCATTTCACCACAGAAATGTTTTCACTGAAGATAAAAACCACTCGGACACATCAGACCCCAAACCGGGTACACAAAAATCATGGCTCAGGGACGGCAAAAACAGAGAAAGGGATTTAACCGCAGACAAGGAATGCTCGAGGCAACAGGTATGTTAATGATTTATTATTAAAATATTTGTATTTGTATGGATGCCTCATGTACATGCGTTTTCTTTTGAATTAAGATTAGTTACGATAAGAGATACTCACATATGTTTATATATCGATCGCTACTACATCTTGTATGTAGTACATGTGATACTCTTTGATACTCACTAAGCGTAATGTCTCACAATTAAAGGGACAATTCAGTCTAAGAGAACATTGAAATTTGTACATATTTCGGAAAAAAACCCAGTTCTAATGGAAATTAGATTGTTCGGTTTTACTGTGATATGCCTGAAAAGCCCATGGTTGTGACATGTGTGTAGATGACTCGCTCGCTGTCCGCCATTACACATTGTGGTCGAACTTCTTGTATGCCGAACCCTGTCCCTTGCTCATAGAGTAATGCAACTTTTGTCTAGAACTGCTCAAATCGCTCTGACAGTAGTGTGTTTACCTTATAAGGTGAATTGTCTTGCCTAAAAACCATTTCATCACCTTCTCAGTGGTTATGTAGTTTATTTGCTTAACGTGCGTGACTTTGGCTCATGCATGGGTACAGCCACAGGGACTTGTAACGTAGGTTGTAAGAAAGTCTGCTGTGTATACATGTGTACTATATACTATATAAAAGGACAAGGGAAAAAAGTGAAATAAAGGTATGTTAATATATTATTTCGTGTTTGAAGTTGTGTTTTCCATGTCGAAAATTTATTTAAGAATATATTGGTATTAAATATGTACATATTTATCAATGTTTGACGGAATACTTGTGACATTGTAGAGGCAGGTGTACCTCTTCCAAGCGAGCCGTTGGTTCCCTTGTCCTTTTATATAGTATATAGTACACATGTATACACGGCAGACTTTCTCACAACCTACGTTACAAGTCCCTGTGGGTACAGCGGGGTTCATTCGGCTCGGAAAGCAAATATATATAGATCTAAAAAATAATTGTTAGATTACCATGAAGATGTGGAAAATTAACTATCTGTAAGTTTTGTGTAAAATAATAGATCTTTACATGTAAAATGTGACGTTTATTTTAGAAAAATAAAATAAGAATAAAAGTAGAGTACTAAAGTACTTACTGTGACCTTATTGTACAGGTGTAGCACAGGTAAATACAGGTAAGTTATTTTCTAAAACAGACTATAACTTACCTGTAATTAGCCCCTATTGTTCTCTATTGTTCCTCCGCCTAATGTTAAAATACATGTAGGATATGTTGGCTGAGTGGGAAGACACCTACGGGGGCCATATTGCACCTACAATGTACTTAATCGTATTGATCAACGATTTGATATTTCAACGATATTAATTGAAGTACTAAACAATGACGTGGAATTTGTCAATATTTTATGTTATATGTTGCATAAGAAATGTAGAACAATACATTTATGCCATATTTTGCTTCTTGGTTATGTAAAAGAATTAGCCTGAGCGAATTGTCCTTTTAAGCACAATGCTCATAATTAACCGAGTATTGGCGGTACCGCAAGGATATCTTTTAACAGCCGCTCAAGCATAAAGTACCTTGTACCTAAGTACCTTGCCTGACACAAGATTGCCCAAAATTATTTCAAAACAAGTTCAAAGACGTTTTAAGACCTATATTTGGTAATACAAGAGCTCAAGTTTTGTTCTTTATATAGGGATTGAATGTTTTTTTTCTAATTTTCATAGCGGCTATGAATAGCAGAAACTATCTACATATCTTCCGAGGAGCGCTAACCCATATATTTACATTCGAATAATTTATGAAAGTAAAGATTATTTAAAGGTTTTAATATTATATTTAAAATTGTGACACCCATATACGTCGAGAAACGAGATTAATGGAACAGCTGGATGACGAAGGCGTTCTACAACGTCGCTTTTAGATATTATAAATTAAAGTATTGTGGGGGACTATTTTTTATTGATATGAAACTGGCGCATTGTTTGAAATCAGCTGATCGATGCACGAGAATCGTTGTATTCATAGTGTATTTATAGTGTTTTCATGGGCAAATGTTTGTTTTGGACAGTTGGTTGATTCATATAGTGAAGAAACACTTAGAATGTAAATATAAATGTGTAATCGTCTCACTTCACTCAAAATTTGGCTGTGTGTATTGTGCTTTATCGATGATTATAAAGATTACTTTGCGATCAATCAAGTTTGCTTTGTAATTTGTATAAGATCAGCTGCAATATTGTAGCTCAAAAGACTTTTTTGGACATTTACCGTCTGGCTGAAAGATATAGGAGGCCGGGTACGTACATAAGTATATTCGTTCTAGTATAAAATGTGTGCACTAATGTACATGATGAGATGCATGGATAATATAACTGGAATTGTAATGATAAAAGATTCTGGAATTTGATAAAAATAAGCATATATTTTTGTCATGGTTTCTTAACTATTATACATTTCTTTGATCTCATAAAAAATCAACAATTTTAAAGAACTCTAGTTCTCCTGTAGCATGACTCTACATGCCAACTGTAATAAAGCCATTGTTGGAAAGACAATGTCATGGTTCACTCATGCATAGCACTAGCACAACAGTATCCCCCTTTTTACACATTACTTTGTTAGAATTTCCATACCAAAACGCACACATTACATATTAAGGTTCTCCAATGTTTTGTTCTTCTTGCACAAACCCGCGATCATTCACAGTTTATATTGTCGCCTAAAGGCACCGGTGAGGAACAAACAAGGCTATCTCCATTAATTATCCAATGTTATTGGTCATACCATGGCCATCTGTTGATCATATAGACAAAAACTACTAGGCTAGTACAAGAAACATTAGACCCAGGAATTATATTATCGACGTACATTGTTCGTCGCTCTATGTTATTGACCGGTCTAATAACTAGATCATTGGGACAAGTCCGTTGAATATTTCATTGTGGCGAGGTTTAAATATCAAGTTGACCATTCTGTACATAGCGTGATATTGTAGTATAACTAGACGAGATTGGTCATTGGGCGCTTGGTTTTACTCTATCTGGCTTTACATAATTTTAAAGGTAGTGGCAAAATGACCGTCAACCTGACCCGGTCAGGAAAAAGACATAAGGACCACGAAAGGGGGATTTGAACGAAGCGTTAAACAAGTAAATACATTTGTTTTTGACCTGATGGCGGTTTATGTCAAAGCCTGTTATTGTAGGCTGCCGTGTTTTCAGTGTAGCGAATAGACATTTTCGTTTGCAAAAATGTTCTCGATCGTATCCGACTAAGGGAAATTCGTCATTTTTTTCTGTTTGTGAAAAAAGTAGACTAGTTCAGATTGATTTCTTGTTATCGTCTTGAAGTTTAACATCTTAACTTTTAATTAAGACCAAAGCTGTTGAGATACGTAGTCTGGATTTTTTACCACACTTTGAACTAAATTACTCAATTTTGCATCACGGAGGAGTTCCTCACCTTTCTCTATACAATGTATATTAGTCTATAATGGGTGTTTGACTTACCAGCGTGCTAAATTCCTATGGATTGTGTTACCTGTGGTAAATAGGTAAATGTAAACAGATACTTGCCACACCTCTAGCCATAACCAAGCACGGTACACAAATACCACATTGAAATAGATTTACCCATAACACAAGTATACATGAAATAGTTTTTGTTGTTGTTCACTAGTGTACGGACGACTTTTTTCACCATTGTTTCAAATGGCACGCTTGTATCACAACGGAATTTCCGATAGTTGTAATATTTTCCTTGTCACGGTATAAAATCTAAAGACGTTAAATAGTTGTCGAATTACGAATTTATTAAATCACTTTTCTATGAGTCGGATGGCGATTTCCGGTTTGTTTTGAGCTCTAAAATTAAAATGCTTTAAATTATATCATGTCACAAGACGAAAAAGTTACGAAAGTTTGTGGAAATCAAGTTAAATAATTACTGAATTAAAATATTAACCAATGTTCACAAAATACATAAAGTGACACTAATATTATAAAATTCTTCATGATACTTCATGCTATGTTTACGCCCCGACAAGCTTTTCATTACAATATTTCCAGTTGCAGTTAAATATTTGTTATTTAATAATTTGACACTTTAATTTATATGTACGTTCGAACAACCAGGTAACTGTTTGAATACTGTTACACCTGATTCGATGACAATGATTTAATGTAGACAGGACATACATATATACATAGACATTTGATAAACAAGGGAAATACTTAAATGGAATTTGAGACGAATAGCTATCTGTTTGATGAATCTTACAAGTGAAACTAATTCGTCACCTTAAAAAAAAGGATTGAATTTAAAAGCACAGAGTCTTTCATAATAGTACCGAGGTAACAATTTCTTTCTTCTAAATATCATTTGACGATCACTACAATTAAATAGGTTATGAACTTCAACTCCAATGTCGTTCTGTTTACAGAGGTTGATGTTCTGGTTTTTTTTTTATGTGGATGTTGTTCCAACTAAAATATTCCACTGGTAATTTTATATTATACTCAGATTCAGGTTTTACAGAAAATAATGTTAACTTTTACAACAAAAAAGATTTCCACAACATCATCTATATTTTTCAATTTTGGGTATGAGCTAATTTATGAAATCTAAAATTATGACATAAAATGTGTGTATTTCCGAATCGATGCATCGATAAAATTCACCGTTATTGTATTATTACGCGTCAAAATGTCATCTGAAAATGAACGTCAAAGTTCGGTGTCGGAAACATGCAAGATAAACGTGAAAATAAATTGATCAATTTTTTCAAGAAATAAATCATTTTCCAAGATAGATATTTTCCAAATAAGACAAACCAATATATACCGGGTTCCGTGTATTTGACTAATAAGATGAAAGTTCAGAACGAATACGTTATGTCTTTTTCTAGTTGTAATGGATGATGTTGTGACTTTTTTCGACCTTCATTCTAGCACATGCTACCTCCCGAGGAAGCACTACAACGGATGTCATTGGAAAGTGTTGCCGAGGTCTACCACAGGTAAGATAATCCATTTACATTGGTACAGAGATGCCACATGTACAAATGTATTTCCTATCCTCTCGGAAACAATTTGTCAAAAACTGGTCACAGAGATACTTAATGCTTTGGTATACACGTATGGTATAAACAAAAGTGTATTCTGTGTAACTGGCCTGCCAAATCGTATTATCATGCATTTTATAACAAGCCCTTTTAAACATAAACAACCAGTTCATGATAGGCTCATATTCATGTTTCATATTCGGACATTTGTGGTAATATTTATTTGTTTTAATCTACTCGGACATTAGTTACATCCTAAGTTTAGAAGTAAAGTGTATAGCATCATTCTAAATGTTATATAGGCCTTTCTTTAGTGTGACATATTGCTCTAATGTCGGGCCATATATATTTACCTGTATTTCGTTAGCAAATCCTTTTTGGCACTTCTCAATACTGTTAATTCATATTTAGCGACTATTGCATATATCATGTTGAGACTAAATGCTGTTTGCATGTTTGTTCCTATATGTTTTGTATATTATTATTTTGTATTACTTGTCTATTCACATTTAGGCCTAGATTTGGAAGTGTGGGGTTGGATATTTCTCTGCTCTGCATCCGACTGTAAAAATCAGTACTGAGATAAAATATCTTTGGATTATCCATTTTATTTCAAACAATAATATTCACACCAAAACGATATTTTCACTGTAAATGCTGTGCTCTGATTGGTCAATATTGCGTGAAAATATATAAGAAGTACACATGTAATATTTTAACTGGGATGATAAATACGGCATATATTTTTCACCATCAAACCTTATATTTAACTTTTGAAAATATTATAAATATATTTTTGAACAGATATATGAACAATCTACAGAAGATCTGCCCCAGAAAGCCGATCTACGGTGGCATGAACGCAGGCTGGCAGATCTGTGCCACATCTCCAAAGAAACCTTCAATGAAAGTCTATTTCATAAGGTAGGTCTTCGTTACTCCTTTGAAAGCATGAGTCTATGTTAAATCATGTTGTTATCGTCATGAACATCCTCGATACTCAAGGTGTTCGGAACCCCTGGAGTATCGAGGGTGTTCGGAACCCCTGGAGTATCGAGGATGCGTCCTGACAAAAGACACAATCAGTTCTGTGACACCTGGCTCAAGGGTAGTAAAACTAATTTATTTTTTTGTTGAGCCAATCACAAATGACTAAACGTTTGATAACGTCTTCTGCGATTAGCTAAGTCTAAAGTATCAGGATCCTTGAATCTAACCCCGACCATCCATTGGCTCTTTCTGCTTGTTACGATTTTTGTTACGGTTGGCTTGTTCTCTGATGAATAGCAAGGTTAAATCGATACATGTATCCTTGGAGGCTGGCATATATGCATTCATTCTCGATACTCTCTAGGCTTACGATCATTGGCATTATATCCACCCTAGAATATTATATCATGGAGCTCCAGAGTATTGAAGGTACATTAATTATACATTAAACTGTCTTCCTATGACATCTATATAGACCATATATGCCATAGAAAGATAGTTTATACTAATATTTACATTATTAACTCGTTTTTGGGTCTTTGCATTAACATTGCCTAAGTTAGACAAGGAAAACCGTTCATCAACGAGGATATACTCCACAAGATGGAACAGACATTTTGACGGTCCACCGCCGACAGATGGAACAGCCATTTTGACGAACCACCGCCGACAGAGAATTGATAACATTTAACATTTGGACAATATTCATGTATATATTTGTCTAAATAACACAAAAAGACGTATAAAATAGATAGTTTTGCTTCTGTTATCTACTCAATCAATACCTCTTTCCATAAATATTGACATTTTTTCGGGATGCAGCATCTTTAGGATAAAAATGTCCAGCCTTGAAAGGTTTACGAGGCGTTATTAACAAAATTGTATTCTAAAACTGTACTTGCATATTAAAGGCTGATAGTGATATCGTTGTGGTGAGACTGAGACACCTGCACACATGAATCGCAGCATTACACACGTGTAGGTCTACAACCACACATCATATGCACAACTCATGTTTCACTACCTGTTTTTATAACACACCACACACAGATGTGCCGCAAAAATCGATCTCACCACCAACAGCTGTTGATTGTAACAACGTACATGTATAAGGGTCACCGTTACTCAAATAAAACGGTATCTAATCTAACAACGTCTGCCGAGAACAGGTCATGTTTTTTTCTGATTTTTTTTTATAGGAATAAAAGTATATATGTTGTGTTATGTATGAAAACGCCTAAGGGTCACATGTCAATAGAATCCAGACTCTTGGCAGTGAGATGGACGGTAATAAAGGCAAAACAAACCGTGACGTGTTGAGAAACCATGGAAATTTTATCTGTTAAAAATCATATATTCATTCAAGGATTTCTAAGTGAGATATATTCGTCCTTGGTTCATTTTACGATCACGTAATAAGGACATCACACGTGAGCAACACATGTACGTTGTAGGTGCGATCTTCGTCGGATATCGTGACAATTGTAAGTGTATATGATTCACGTAACCGCTCACATATGCAGGTCACATATGCACACATGCACATTGCGTGTGACGCACCCCTTTGCAGCAATAAATACGGGTGCTTTACTGAGTTGATTTACAGTAGCGATAGCAACAAGTATGCTGTTAATGAATGAATTAATTAATTACCAATATCCAGATAGAACTATCACAACTTGTTCGAAACATAACCTAAATATCTTCCAATATGAATGATTTCTATCGCACTTTCGTCCGTGGTCCGTCTCTTCATGTAGGTTTCTCATTTATAGGCAGCCATCTTGGATTTTGTCACTTTCTCAGCAAGTACTGAATAGGTCTAGCGTCCCCAAACCAAACTTGTCGGGTGTTCTTTGTCCTGAGTTCTACATATTCATTTTGGAACAAATCCTAGCACAACATGGAAGACAATGACCATATCAAATTTTTGATAATTGAAGTTATTGTTTCTGCTAAGGAACTTGATGCGAGAAAACTTGTGAAGTTTCCCCTACGTGAATATAATGTATTATCATATTGGAAATTGAGATTTCTTAATTGTTATTGCTTTTGGGTTTGTGTCATGTAAATACGTGTCAGGTTTGTTGGCGGAGGAAAGCTGGAGCACCCGGAGAAAAAAACCGGAGAAAAACCACCGACCAACAGTCAGTACCTCGCAACTGTCCCACATGGGAACCGAACTCGCGACTAAGAGACTGTCGAGACATCTTAATCACTCGGCTACTGCGGCTATTGCTTTTATATGAACTTGTAATTCAACGATGAAACTGGAACATGACACCTATTGCACTGGCAAAGCTTTATTGAGCCTTGGTTATATGTCTAGATTGTGTAAAGGTCCAGTAGATCGCATGTTTCCTGTTCACATGTTTAGACCAATGCAGTGTAGAATCCCGTCGGAACACACTACATTTTTGTTAAAAATTCTTAGACTCCCTTCGGTGTTTGGTCGACCAAGCATTACCTATTAAAATCAGCCAAGAGTTCAATTATTTGAATAGAATTCTTTGTACATCGATGCATAAAGGGATAGTTGAAAAAATTGGGTTTATGTTGGAGTATAACGTCAATGTCGCAAAGGGGTTAAAAAGAGTAGTAGTGTAATCAGCCGGAATACTGGCTGGTGATTCAACACATCGCTGTTGGCTTATCCGATGTAAAGTTCACGTTTGTATGAAGGTATTTAGTTGTAGTTGAATGATATTTAAATAACAAAACCGGATGATTTTGATGTGGAAGTTATATCTGAATGCCATAATCCAAAAATATTGCCTTAAAATATATCAAGCTACCTCTTATGTTTCTTTGATTGGTTGTTGAATGACTCACAAAACCAGGATGTGGATCAGTCGTGAATGGACACAAACCCCAAAACGCCATTTTGAAAATATATTTTCATTTTCCCTGTCCAAATGAATGTATCTAGAAAAGATAGGGTTTCCCGGATGCGATAAAAGTATAATCTATGATTACAAAAGGTGTTGCTGTTACAAGGTTTTGCGTCTGACCACAATATTTTACAAAATTGGATTGCTATGCCGTAAGGTGTATTTATCATGTCCATATGTGCCATGTACAAAGAAGTTCAAACGCCGGTATATAGCCGACGATTTCGTGTATACGTGTTTAAACCTTACCGTACGGTTTTCTGTTTTACACGCCCACCACTATTATATTTCAAATCATCTTACAACCCGTATTTTCAACCCATTCACCCTTGAAGGTGCATTTGAACACTTCCAATTTAAACGCTGGAATAATTCATTATGAATTTTCAGGCAAGTGAGGAGTGAGCTTGCACAGTGTCCTTCTTTAACTCATCCTTGTGCCATGACACAACATGGGAAAGCCACACATATCGTTTACTCGGTGCTTCGGTTGGCGTATCAGTTCATGGGTAACGCTGACAAATACGGACATTTAAAAATTGCCCTAACTATTGACTCCAACCAATTTTGTTGACAAAAGAGAGCATAGCAAATAACTTTAGCGTGTGTGTCAAACAAGCATCAACGACACTGAGCATTGTTTAGGTAAAATGGGACCCTTACAAATTTAGGTCTGTATGATACAAACAACAGTAAAATCACATTAAGGTTCATGTAAAGGCTTTAAACAATGATATTTTGCAAGCCTAAAACTCATTACTGTGCTGCAATTGAACAAAACAAACTTCATTAATAGTTGGTATCTACCCTGGCTAACTGTCAGTCTTACTGTTGATATGTAATTTGTGAAGCTGCTTGTAAAATTCAGTAAAATATGAGAAAAATGTATATTTATGGAGAAGACATAGAACTCGTGTGAATTGCATTGATGGAACCAAATAACCATGCCATCGTGTTCAGTTGTGAATATGCCAGGTACTCCAACAGTTTGTTTGGCAAAATCGAACCAGGAGTATTTGAGTCATCCGAGGTTGGTCATTGATAATCAGAAATAGGCATTTACATTAGTCACAATCTTTGGGAAACCTTGCATGTCAATCATGTTTGAATTATTGTTTTCCGGCATTAACATATTTATGAGGGTGATTTAATAATGAGTATTTTATGATATTTTAGTCTCTATCCTAGCTCCAGACTAGGCTTACTGATACTGCTACTGCGTTCAAACTTTTTTATTATAATTTTATAATAGGAACTTAATTGGTTCAGTGGTTAATTAAATGCGGCTGACACAATTTGCCAGTTTTTCATTTGACTATTTACATAGCTGTAATATCACATGAACTCTGTGAAAAATTCATCGGGCAGATGCACGTAGTTTTATATTTTTCGTGCAATATATATAGCGTAATTTTTCTCATTTAATGTTGTGTTCTGATTGGTCATTATTGAGTGAAAATATTAAATTTGCTATTTTTACTTGGGGACAAACATACCACATATATTTTCACCATAAAATCTATTACTTCACTGTGAAATAAATCATGACAACCTTATAATGTCGCCATAGTTTAAATATCTAGGCAAAACATTTCACGGATGATTGAATAAAAAGTAAGAGTATTTCTTGGAAACCTTGTTATCATAATTTAAAATATCTAGACATAATGATTTAGGGAGGACGGTTTGGCTAGTTATCTTAGACCATGACAACCTTTAGATAGTTTAAAATATCTGGACAAAATGTTTATAGATAACTGAATGGTTAGTTACTCTTGTTACTATTTAGTACACTGCATGTAAATCGTTAGAAGATATGTTTCGAAGGAACGACATGAATATTCCGCGTAAAAAATATTGATGTTACAATAAATACCTACCCATGAGGGAGATGTTTCTAATATACAGAGATTTAATATTATTATTGATATGTATAATTATTTTCAGTACAACGAAAGATGAAGTGATTGCAGCAAAGTTTCTAAAAGAGATTGCTGTTGACACTGGAGCATCTACAGTTGAAGTGTCCAGCAGGTAAGCAGAATTAAACTAATTTACGTACCATGTGATACCTTATCAGGTTTGTGCGGGACTATTGTTTATATTGGTGATGGAATGACACTAAAAGATGATATCCCGTGCTGACGTCTTTTCAGTGCGAAGATTACAAAGGGTTAGTTTCATCACCATGCCACTGGATATACTAGTACAGCACAAACGCAATATGGTTTATCACGAAGTACAAGTATGTACATGAATTAGTACCATTGGATTTGTATTTCCAGAGAGGTGGTGCATTATATACCACAATTCTGATGAAATTAAAATAAAAAAAAAAACAATTTAAATGTAAAAATGTCCGTAACATGCTGAAACTAATTATGGCAACAAAGGACTCCTTTATACATCCGGGTTTTACGACCTTAATCCTATTCATACGACATTAACAGAATGGGTTTACTACACGCAATAACACGTTATTTTTGATGTGAAGATATTTCTTTTTCTTTCTAACTCTTTCACATGACTGAAATATTGTAGTTCTATTGACTTCTACTAGACAATTACTCTAGTGTCGTCAAATAGAGCTTCAATAAGATGCCAAATGTTATTTAGTACACATGTCTATACATTTTATCGGACTATCTTTATTTCCATAATCTACCAGGTTACGTATACCGGATCCGAATCACAGACAAATGTTATTTGTTTTATATACATATATATAGCAATCTTTTCAAATTCAAATTGTACAGCATTAGTTTTGTGAAATTGACGTATAATAACCGGTAAGCTAGGTATCTAATACAGTTGTGTGAGCAAACCTGGTATAATGAACATGCATCTTAATGCATACTTTTATTTGAAACCTAAAACTAAAATGGAAAATTGTGATTCACTGGGCTCTGCCCCTCTGTTTATATACTGAGAAAGCGTATATAGGCGTTGCCTCTGGTGTTCCGTCCATGTTAAATCTTTTAGCTTTAATCAAATATATTGAAATGAAATTAACGCTCCACTAGATGCAAAGGGGGGGGGGGGATTTCGTATCCGGTTGATTAGCATACTAGGCCTGGTTCGTTCTACCCTTTACCGCTTATTCTAAAGGCCAAAGACACCAGATTATTTTCTGGTTCGTGTGTGTACACCTGTAGCTGTAAACAGATCCATGTTTGTTAATCTATCGATCAAATAGAGAGCATGTTAGGCTCGTATGGGAAAAGAGGGATATGGGGCCCAATAGAGAAGTTATAGGTTAATCATTAAAATCCTAGAGAAAATAAACAGTGAACCTGTATTCAGAATATCACTTGGCAAACAAATCAAGAACGCGATACAAAACCTCTGGGTTTATTGTTACTTGACTTTGTCAGAATAATCTATAGATGTTGTATCAAGGAACATGGTATTAGTATGATCTACATCGCATACATTTGATCTGGAACTGTACAGCACCATACGGAGAAATATTTTCAGCCTGAAATGTTCTTTTTTAATTTCATTTAGTCTCACTTCCACTTTTTGTCCTCAGCTTTTTGTTTATTATGAATAGTACTGGAAACCTCTCTTAAATTTGAAATGAACTGAAAGGTTACGAAGTATGATCATGATTCGCCAAACCCTGAAATATTATAGACCCTGTTTGTCCCTTTATTTGATGTTTACACGCACTGCCTATGTTAAATAAGTTATTCCTAAACCGATCATGGTCGGTGCATAGAATTTCGGCCGGTTTAGAGAGGGTTCGGTTTGGAGAAGTGAATCGAATATCGATCATTACGATCCGGATTTAATTGTCTACACTATACTGTACAACCGACCGATATTAATTGTTAATGTGAATGTTATCACAAAAGAGGGAAGCATACGTTCAAAAGGAATGGGTTACAACAATCTTGACTTTGTTACCGCTAATAAACATAGTTAGTTGCGCGAATGTTCTTGGGGATGTTCTCGTCTGCATTAACTCACATACGGCTGATCGCTTCCGGTTACGTCAAGAATCAATATTACATGATGATCAGTCGATGCCGGTCATTATTTGACATGGTCATTTTCCAAAACAATACAAGGCTTCAGCTTCTTCATGCAGATAATTTACGTTACCCGACAACTACATTGTAAATAAATAACCCGTGTGAGACTCTCAAAATTGAATACGAAACTTTCTCTTTATTACTAGATCTGCTTGTTTTCCTACAGTTAAGAAACCGCCAGTGCACGTGGTAGACCTTCGTTAAATATCTAAACAATAGACATGATTAAATAATTACACCACCATATCTGGTATAATTACCGTGTACATCTGACTAATGTTTTTGATGTTTGTTTAATAGACTAGTTTTAAAGGCAATGGCTGAAACGGAAACACTGTCAGAAGAAACTCGACCAGTGCGTGACATGATCGAGGAGGTAATTAACTAATGTGCTATATATAGAATGCACAATTAGGTACAAAGCTCATACTATCAGGATATTTTGAAACTGCAATTACACATATTTTGAATTTTTTAATGAAGAAATTTGATTTATCGTCGGAGTTTACTTTGTTAACCTCACATTAGTGTCTGTTTGCCTTTTCCTTAGAATATAACGTCGTGATTCATAATACATAAATATACATGACCTCGAGGTTCATTTTATATTTTGTGTTAAATCATCGAAATGATCGAAGTTGTTTCATTCCTTGATTTCTTGATTTAGGAATCATCTGATACACAATCGTGCTGCATTTCTACTATATTTACAATTCTGGTTTTAGTATACTTACTGTATTTTTTTAAAAATATCAAAGATAAACTCCACTTCTATGATGTAATCAAATCCGTAAAAGTGCTTATTTTTTTATTTTTGTACAACCTTTCATCTTGTTAATATGTTACTGATTATTGTGACAATAATGTGTTTTCAGCCACTAATCGACATCTTGCTTGTGCATGCTGGGAACGAAGCAGCAAATATTGTACACTGGCTAGATACCAAGAGTGTATTGATGAATGTCGATCAATTAATGGTCAAGTTTGAGGGTGTCGGTCAGAAAGCATCGAAGGAAGACTACATTCGGCAGATCACGTTGTTAGCCCGTCTCCATGACAACGGCTTCAGAATATTCCATTACACACGTGACCCGACAGGTGGATGTATCTATAAGTTGAATGGTCGTGACGTCACAGGCTGTTATAAAGTATACATGGTAACAGTTCATGATTGTTTATTAATAATGCATTTTACTAGACAGTATGTAATGTACTTCTATGTCGAAGTACC
The DNA here is from genome assembly GCA_004382745.1 of Argopecten irradians irradians. Lineage (NCBI taxonomy): Eukaryota > Metazoa > Mollusca > Bivalvia > Pectinida > Pectinidae > Argopecten > Argopecten irradians. The sequence continues at coordinate 4,930,700 of SAYR01039763.1, forward strand.
AGTAACGAGGCCAGTCCAACAACACAACATATCATATTATTCTTAACCGCAATACAGCAAAGTTTTATCCTAAACCATTACATATCATAAAGAAAACAACTTATCTTCCTCTTCGAATATGATTCACAAGTGTTATAGAATTAATGTATTGGTGTATATCGACAGATGAGATGCAAGAACACACAACCACCAATAGCTTTACCACCACCCCAGGAACTGAAGGATATTTCCAATACAAATGCTGCCTTGTTGTATCACAGGTGAGTCAGAATCGCCTTTATCTTGTAGACTTAAATATATGAAAAAAGGTTTCTATCATTTACCATAATAAGTGAAACAGAACGCATCCACACCACCTAGATCGAGATCTCTCGGTAAGGTGTCAAGATTGTGTGTACTAGTTTGTAATCTCTGCATTCAATACGTTGTTGTTTTGCTTTACTCTTTTGTTCGCACAATATATCATATGAATAGTTATTGCATCCAATGAATAAATTTTCACAACGTATGGTAATCCATTGTAAACTTTAATTTAGTTTTGCAAATACTGTGGGAAAATGTATCACATAATACAATAGAATAAAATCCGTCATATGAATAGTTATTGCATTTAATGAATAATTCTCCACAACTCGCATCACAGTCAATCTGAAATTTCATACTGTGGAAAACAAAATTTGTTTGTTTGCATATAAAACTCAGGTCCACTACTGCTAATGACTTAACTAATCTGTAGTAATTGTAGTCTCGTCTGCTCAAATATATGCTTTACAAACAAACAAAGTACAATGTACATCTCAGAATTCTTTGTCTAACTCGTACATTATTTAGACGGAATTTGTTTTAATGAAATGGTGAATTTCCTGGGATTGACTAAATAAAACAAACAAAAGAAACCTATTGTTTACTCAATAGATTCCGAAATTCTGTTTTGATTAACCTGAGTATTGTTATCGCAATTATCATACTTAAAATTTGAATACACATGTGGTTCAGGCGTTATAGCATCAGCGCATACATGTTACGTTACAATGACAAGGGCATCATGGAAATTTAAGAATTATTCAATGGTAAAAAACTTTATGAATTAAACATTTGTTTGGACATTACCTTTGGTTACATCCCCTCTATATTCTGTCATTATCCCCCGCGAAACGCGTTTGCGGGGGATATTGATTTGGGCTCTGTCCGTCCGTCCGTCCGTCCGTCCGTCCGAGTATCGTTTCCGGGCTATAACTCCTAAACCGTTCAACTTGGCTACACGAAACTTTCTGTACATGTTAGGCTAGTGCTCTAGTTGTGCCTTTTGCTAATGGGAACCTTTCATTTTCGATACTTTTTCTGTTACCATGGAAACTTATTCAAAAATACCATATTATTAAAGTTTCCTTTCTATTCGGGTATAACTCGAAACCGTTCACATTGGCTACAGGAAACTTTCTGTACAGTTAGGCTAGTGCTCTAGTTGTGCCTTTTGCTAATGGGAACCTTTCATTTTCGATACTTTTTCTGTTACCATGGAAACTTATTCAAAATACCTATTATTAAAAGTTTCCTTTCTATTCCGGGCTATAACTCGAAAACCGTTCAATTGGCTACACGAAACTTTCTGTACATGTTAGGCTATATATAGTGCTCTAGTTGTGGCCTTTTTCTAATGGAACCTTCCATTTTCAATACTTTTTCTGTTACCATGGAAATTTATTAAAAAATACCATATTATTAAGTTTCCTTTCTATTCCGGGCTATAATCGAAAAACCATTCAACTTGGCTACACCGAAACTTTCTGTACATGTTAGGCTAGTGCTCTAGTTGTGCCTTTTGCTAATGGGAACCTTTCATTTTCGATACTTTTTCTGTTACTATGGAAACTTATTTAAAAATACCATATTATTAAAGTTTCCTTTCTATTTCAGGCTATAACTCAAAAACCGTTCAACTTGGCTTCCACGAAACTTTCTGTACATGTTAGGCTAGTGCTCTAGTTGTGCCTTTTCCTAATGGGAATCTTTCATTTTCAATACTTTTTCTGTTACCATGGAAACTTATTTAAAAATACCATATTATTAAAGTGAATAGTCGGGCAAAGGAAACCAGTCTAAATGCGTTCTTTGGCCTTCCAAAAGTCATTGTATACCATAATGATGGTCAAGTTCTGCTTACGGTGTCAAGTTTTGACAATTGAAATCTTGGGGAAGCCCCGTGTAAATTTAGCACAGTTTAAATATAAATTCGCCAAACTCTTTGAAAACGAGGCTGCGTGGAAATGTCAACATGGACATGTGTTTCTCAGTCGTGTCGGTTTCGTTTCGTGTGATAAACCACTAATGCGGTATGCAAATTGTTGTTATGAGATGATCCATTTGATGCAAATGAAGTATTCTTACATTAATGAAATGCTTTGTAATAATTTTTCGATAAAAAGCATCTTGTACATGGAAATCGACACAATATTCGACCGATGCAGAGATGGGGCCCCGGCAAGGGGCAATTATTTGCAGCATCGCATTCGTCGTATTTTACATCAACCGAATCATGAAGGTTAAGTACAAATAATCGTAAACATAATTTCCCATTTAAAACCACACGAAAACGTTCCATAGAACGTCCATGCATGTAGCTGTCAAAGATGTAGAAAATAAATTAGCTCATACATAGATATTTTACAAGTACAATATTATGTGTTCAATTATTCGTGTAGTTCTTTGCAGAGATTTAATTAAATTATCTATGTCTTCTGGTTTTTTTTGTTTTTTTTTGTAAAAATATTTGAGTTCTGGAGAAGAGATGACATGAATGTCCAGCTGGAAGGAAAGAAACTTTTATGATGTTTATGTATCGTACAATGTATATATGTAAACGTACATTCCATGTAGCTGCTATAGAATTATAAACTAGGAAATTCTCTCAAACATTGATAATATTTAATTCTTCACATTCATGTAGGCCTATGCTGTGAGAATTAACACATTCATATATATTTCCAGAAAACATATAGGCCTACATGTATGTTACTTTCCTTTTCTGTTGTTTCCTGTTTTTTTTGTGCTCTGAAAGAAAAAGATGATTGAGTTGAAGAAAAGTAATTATTAAGAGAAATGTGTACCACAGTACTTTGTCTGTAGCCGAGGGGTTCTATACTGTTTTAATAGTCCCAGTAATTAATAATTAAATTGAAAATTTCAAAATTAAGATGAAATTGTAAATTCCATTTTTGAATGAAGTGGTTCCCCTCCTTTGAGAGTACACAGTGTGTTATACCCTTTTTGGTTTTTAGGAATATACCTGAATAGGAACCTGAAATAACATGACAATCAATCAGGTATGTGTGTGTTGGGAGTGGGGTGGGGCTAAAAGACACGAAGAATCATGAGGTTGGGAAGTTTGTAACTTTGAGTGGGGGGTTGAAATATAGAAGAAATAGCTACAGATAACTGAAGTGGAAGGGGGCTTTATCATTGATCTGGTATTGCATATTGGGGTTTAACATGGCTTTTTTTTGGTTATTTAGTCTCATTGATTTTGGAGCAACTTTTGAATCCATATGGTACTGTTAATCTTTCTTTTTTCCATGTGTAGCTATTTCTTCTGTATTTCACCCTCCGCCCAAGTCACAACTTCCCAAATAGTACCACTTTTTTGTTTAGAACTCAAATCAAAGACAGATGTACATAGTACTACATACTTACTTTTAGTCTATGTGTTTGTAATCACTGTTACTTACAGTATTTAATGCATAAATGGTCTATGTACAAGTTACACCATAGACAATAAATGTGAAAATTTGGTTCAGACAAAAGATTTTTAAACATTTCAGATAAACTTGCTAGTTTTATGGTTTTATTTATATGTTGAGTCTACTCTCTTGTAAAGTAGAATTTAAGAAATGCTAAGACAATGGTTATCTATGTTGCTATATGTAAAAAAAATCGCTTTATATTTTAAAAGTAATTGAAGGTATTTCACAAGCCCTGACAAACAAATGGGCGGCATATGGATGCAAGAATTATAATCACTGGATCTAGAGGACTATATAAACAAATATGTCTACAAAGTTAAACAATGAAAAAGTATTGCATCAATAATTTATTTGAATGATTACAGTTGAAAGGAACATTTAATAAATCAATACTGTTTAAATGTTCTGTTCATGATCTCTAGGTCCATATTGGAAAAGTTTACTTTCAAGAGCACTCATATCAACATTCTTCAGTCTTCAATATGATGCTAATTGTATGTATATGTATACATACACTTGTATAACAGGTCCAAGGGATGACTTTCTGTATTCATGTCACTATGCATGCATGGTGCCTGAAAAAAAGAACCAACAATTTTTTTTATATCTGTTGAATATGACAAAAATTGAAAATGATCAATTTCAAAATATATATAAATGAATAAATGTAGGTTCATTCTACAGGTTTTTTTTTTATTTATAGAGAAAACATTTTATAAGTTGTGAATGTGTCACTGATGCATTTGATAGAATCAAAATATTGCTTCAAAAAAGATAACAAATTCATTATCTATAGTTCCAACAAAAAATTCAGAATAATTATAAATGATACATGGCTGCAGTACATTTCAACTCTGTAAAGTTTGTCATATACATCATGAACCCAGGTACAAGTTGTAATAAATAATATCAAACACTATTTATTATTATGACCAGAAATAGTACTGTGTGTGTCCTCCAAATATATCTAAAGAACAAGCTAAAACCTACATGTACATATGTATATGTGTATATCAGAACATATACAATACAATTTCACCAATTAACCTACAATGTAAATCCTATATACAATGTACATGTATGTGTATAACAGTAACACTACCAGAACATGTACAGAACAAAAAATTTACAAATTAAAAATTATAAATATATACATAGAACTGTATGAATTGACCAGTAGCATAATATTATAGATTAATTGAAACAAATCTTAAGCTTGATAATGCACTAGCGGTTACATTCTAACTGTACATGCATTACAACGGTACATTTTATAAATATACAGGGCATTCATTTACCCCTAAAGAGGCCCCACGAAAGAACCGCTATTTACCCCAGGGTTACGTTTTACGCGATTGGGGAACAGGTATGAAACATGTGACCATATGTGACCACTCATTTATGAAAAAATACTGCTAGGGACTATTTACATAATGATCAAAATACGAAGACTCACTCACTATCAGCTGAGCAGGGAGTACCGGGTACTAGTAGGTCTAGGTACGTACAGTAGCGGTCCGGAGCCGCGTGCTCGTTTGAACTGTTCTCTTCACTATAACAAGTTGTATTAACACTCTCCATGCGTCGTAATGTTTACCGAGTCAGTTGTTGGGATTGTCGCTGCTCCATTGCCTTTCCTTTCGCATTTTAGGTGAGTCAGTTGGTTGTTTTGGCGGAAACCTTTTGGTTCAAAACTACGGTAGCCCTGTTTTGTTTACTACGGAGAGTGGTGGATGTTGCGCATGCGTTAAGATTGACCTGCACTCATAGCCGGTCGGGAGGACTTTTAGGATTCCCACAGATATTATTATTTTCTTCGCATGTACAGCGATTTTGACGGAAAGTTTTATTTTTCTAATTCATAAGAAATTATACCGGATATATTAATACCATTTTTACCGATTTTACAGTCACTTGCCCGACTATTCGCTTTAAAGTTTCCTTTCTATTTCAGGCTATAACTCAAAAACCGTTCAACTTCATTTATTTTATGTTTGAGCTTTCATACACAACTGGGCGCGGGGGATAATGCCAAGCTTTGCGGCTCCTTGTTGAACCTGTTAAGGGACAAAAAATATTTGAATAATTTATGATAACCGATACTACTTACTGACATGGTAATGAAGAGTCCGTATCTATTCCTTTAAGTAACAATGTCTGTAGTCGCAGATTATTGTGTGGTACGTAACGTTACCGTTAAATCATGAAGCAATATTTCAGCATCACTGATTCCGTCTTTGCATAATAAAGAATCACCTGACGTCATTATTTTGTGAGCGAAAAATACGTAAGAAAAGTATGACGTTACGCTCGCAAGCACATGACGTCACAATTTATACCTACTCGAAAGGGCAGACAACTCTGTAATATGCAAATACAGAATACTGTAATCCAACTAATTTTCTCGCGCGATTAGATTTCGCGTATTTCACGACCAACGAGAATTCACGGAAATGTTAGAAATACAAGTGAAGTAGAACCAAATCGTTATGCGTAAAATCGCGAAGTTAAATCGCAGCAAAAATAGGCTGGTTTATATTGCCACAGCAATGTAAGTCGTATCCTACCCCCAAGGATATGTTACTTGTCTGGATATCGATCGAAAATGATTCATAGCACTATGAAATCTACCAGATCAGTGTAGTCATTTTGAAATGAATTACATTGACTTACAGCTGTCTACCAAATCTCTGTTGTTCCCAAACACACCCGCGAATGATCACACGACCTGTTTATATCACCAATGTTATAAGGTATTAAAAGTTTTGTCTGATAAAAATAGGAACAAACGAATTAGTATTTTTTCAGTAGCCAAAGTTATTTACAAGTGTACTTTACACTATTATCATTATTGAAGTTTTGAGTTAATTGCATCCCAAAAAATCCTTGACACTATGCCCTATATGGAATAAGGTACTTATTGCACAGACCAGCAAACCAAACGAGACGATTTAATGTGTTAAATAGACATACAATGTATCCAACACGATTAAACATCAATTATTGTTTACATAATAAACGTTAATGCTCTGTCGCTGGTAAAGCATCTTTAAGAGGATTATGTTCCGTCGTCATCAGTTTTGCGGTAATTTCCGATCGGCAATATGTTTCATGAGAAGTTAAGGTCTTCCTTACCCCAAAATATCTATGGAATCACCATCTACAGAGTCTAGAGAATGTCTAACCATGTCTTTGTGCTCCCGTCATTGTCATGAACGCGTCATGTCCAAATGTAAAAGGAATGTCTGACCAAAGGAGTTTGACGTTTTTTCAATAATATATAGTATACATATATAAAAAATACCCCTATATACTATATAAAAACACCTGTTGTTTTTATATAGTATATAGGGGTATCGTTATATACAGTATGTATACTATACTATATATATTGACAGAACGTCAAAATCCTGTGTAACTAGTTTAATTCACTTTTAAATTCTTCAAATCTTAAAATAACAACAGTAACTGAACAATGTAAAGTGATTATCTAATTCAATAAACACAATTAATTTGTTTGACAAAATGCATTTAACAATCGCGTCATGTGTAAAGTAAGGGAGATAACTCTAATTGGTGAAATGTGATTTCTTCAGCTACTCCTTATCGACCGAGGTACTGTGTAAAGACGTGGTACGTGTGGGGGATATAGACGACGGAGGATGGGAGGTGTGTAACGATACAAATTATCGTCCATCATCTAACTGTCTCGTCTACTCATTCGGGTAAGTACACATTCTCCTATAGGTAAAAAGATCAAAGGAAGTGTAATGATAGTCTATATCAGTATGTGATTTACAACTTACCTGCAGTTTACCTATGCGAATTCTAGTAACTTATGATAGGTAATTATTTTATTTTTTTCAAAATTTCACATTAATCGTTATCAATTTTTGTTTTACAACACCCATTATGTACTCAATGATATAATATCATATTTTAAAATATTTATGATGGGCAATGAAAAAAATATTCATGAAGATTGATATTTTCCTGCAAAAAATGCGTTGTGACAAGACACATTCTACACGTCATCATAATTTGTGTCAACGTGAAAACTATCAATCTATCATATCCTTAAGAATAAATATACCATTAACTCCGATGAAACATCATCGTGTACTTGAATAGAGGATTAGATGACGTTAAGCTAATACAACCCCAAACCCAAGGATGAGATAGTAAACTCTCACAGCTTATACCATAATACCAATCTTTATATGATAATTAAATGTTTAAACTATCTTCGCAATGAGAAATTCTTATAAGAAGTATGGTTAATTTTGAAATAATAATTTTAGAGGTATTTTCAAAACAAGCTTACAGAAATAAAAATTGTAGAAGTATATTGATCTTCAAAATACGGGTAATATGGTAAGCAGTCTTTGATCTTCGAAATGATGAAACATTTAGATGAACATTTCTTGTGATTTATGTAATGATTTTCAGCTAATAGTATCATATATTATGTACATACTAGTAAGACAGATATTTGAAGGCATTTACAGTGTTCAGAAATTGAAATTTCTTTTCAGGATAGCCAGAGACTGGACTTTTGACGAGGAGGTATCGAGGATATACGGTTGTGAAGTCCACTCCTTTGATCCAAGGTACAATTCTAGCAGAATAATACTTTTTTTCATGTCAGAATTATTTTATTGCAGCTTTTAAAGACATTGGGAATTAGGCAACAGGCAGCATGCCTATTCATTTGCACGTATTTTTCTCGTTTTGGAAAGAGAAATCGTGACATACTGAAAACTTCGATTAGTGATTTTTAATATTTAGATTTTGACAATTGACAATATCCAAATCTATCATTCATTGTATAATGATAATTTACTAATAATATAAGTCTTTTTGATGTGTCCACACCTGCTACTAGACGTATAACCCGTTATTATAGCTGAGATGTTTTTGCGATTTCGCGAATCATGCTAATGATCGTAAAAATTAGATTCGTGAAATCTTAAGCTATGAGTAGTCTCTATATACGTTCTAGTTTCCGCCCGACAAAACACTGACATTAGGCGGTGAGATAAAGCCATGTAATAGGTGGAGTTATGTAGGATAAATCAGTAACTGAGTAACTAAACATTGTAGCCATATTGCAGATTTACTTAAGCATTGTTCCTCATATTAGATAAACAAGTTTTTAACCGCAATAATAACCAAATATGCGGTATATCTGTTTTATATTTCAATTGATGGTACATATTGAAATATTATTTTATACTTTCCAGCATTGGTCTGAAGGATCATAAGCATTCAGAAAAGGTTTGGTTCCATAATATGGGCCTTTCTAATAAGGACGGAACCAGGGGGACTTGGAAGATGAAGACACTGGATTCCATCAGAGAGATGTTAGGTCATCAAAACGTAAGTAACAAGCCTTATTGGTCAGTATAATGTGGAGTTTGTCAGGTCGTTAAAACGTAAGTAACAAGTCTTAATGGTCAGTATAATGTGGAGTTTGTCAGGTCGTTAAAATGTAAGTAACAAGCCTTAATGGTCTGTATAATGTGGAGCTTGTCAGGTCATTAAAACGTAAGTAACAAGCCTTATTGGTCAGTATAATGTGGAGCTTGTCAGGTCGTTAAAACGTAAGTAACAAGCCTTAATGGTCAGTATAATGTGGAGTTTGTCAGGTCGTTAAAACGTAAGTAACAAGCCTTAATGGTCAGTATAATGTGGAGTTTGTCAGGTCGTTAAAACGTAAGTAACAAGCCTTAATGGTCAGTATAATGTGGAGTTTGTCAGGTCATTAAAACGTAAGTAACAAGCCTTAATGGTCAGTATAATGTGGAGTTTGTCAGGTCATTAAAACGTAAGTAACAAGCCTTAATGGTCAGTATAATGTGGAGTTTGTCAGGTCGTTAAAACGTAAGTAACAAGCCTTAATGGTCAGTATAATGTGGAGTTTGTCAGGTCGTTAAAACGTAAGTAACAAGCCTTAATGGTCAGTATAATGTGGAGTTTGTCAGGTCGTTAAAACGTAAGTAACAAGCCTTAATGGTCAGTATAATGTGGAGTTTGTCAGGTCGTTAAAACGTAAGTAACAAGCCTTAATGGTCAGTATAATGTGGAGTTTGTCAGGTCGTTAAAACGTAAGTAACAAGTCTTAATGGTCAGTATAATGTGGAGTTTGTCAGGTCGTTAAAACGTAAGTAACAAGCCTTAATGGTCAGTATAATGTGGAGTTTGTCAGGTCGTTAAAACGTAAGTAACAAGCCTTAATGGTCAGTATAATGTGGAGTTTGTCAGGTCATTAAAACGTAAGTAACAAGCCATAATGGTCAGTATAAAGTAGAATTCTATGTAATTTAATCTGTATTCTTTATGGTTGTAGTATGATCACATAGATCACGTATGTTGTTGTATGGTCCTCAATTTAGTTCTTTTCAAATTTATATAGATTCACCGAGATTCTATTTAGTTTTGCTGGATTTTATATAAAATTGCTTGATTCTGTAGAGTTTCGTCTAGGATTAAAGGAGTTTAACTGGATCCATTACAGTTTTTATTGAAGTCTATATAGTTTCACCAGAATTCTTGTAGTTCCGTCTGTATTATACAGGCAATATTTCTTCACGTGAATTTCACGTGAGTTTTTTTCACATGAATTTCACGTGAAGAAATATTGCCTGTGTAGATGTAGTGTCACCTGGATTGTAATTGATTTAACTAGAATTCATTTCATCACATTTTATTGACAAAGATTTTACATGTCAACTGGATTAAACAACATGCAAAGCCTATATAAGTTCTCTCCAATATTTAACTAGAATTCACTACATCCTGAACACGTATACAGTATCTGGATTGTATGTAGTTTTACCGGGATTCTAGAAGTCTCATTGGACTATGTATAGCTTTACCTAGAGTTTATAATTTTTCAACTTATTCAAAACCTATTTCAAATCCATACCTTTTGATCTTTTATCTTATACTATCTGTTCACAGCGAGTTCTGGACTTCGTGAAGATGGACATAGAGGAGAGTGAATGGGGTGCCTTAACGCAGATGATAAAAACGGGAGTACTTTTTAACAACGTGAAACAGTTAGGGGTAGAGTTTCATACTCCGAATGTGAATCCGGGGAAACAATATATCTTTCCTCTGACAACTCTTCACTCACTTCACAACAATGGATTCAGTTTATACTGGGCTCACCCCAATCAGGCAAAAGGAAATCAACGGCGGCTAGCAGGAACTAATATAGACGTGACTGTCTGTTATGAACTTTACTATTTAAACACAAAATATGGAAATTCATAGATTATGGCTTTATCGAATGTTGAAACACGGTCAATGCAAAGTAGTTATATGTATCATATTTCATTGTTGTGCAGTTAATCGAGGAATTTATGTGGTGAATATTTTAAGCAACTGTCAAGTGTCAACCAACCTATTTTTGCGACGACGTAATTTTGCGTTTTTTTGTATGAACCGCAAGTTGACTTTTTGAGAATAACTATTTTTATCAACTTTAAAATTTTCGGCGATTTATTTTTGCTTTTTCACTAAAATCGCTAAATAACCGCGAAAAATAAGTTGGTTTATAGTAATAATTTGGCCTTTTATATGCTCTAATGCATCTGTGATATAAACAATATATCATAATAATATTACAAAACTTTATGAACTTCTTTGGGCCACGGTGATGTCCAAGGCTACCGCTATAATCAATGAATATAATACAACAGATATTTTCCAATGGAAGCAGAATAAGGAGGGATTCACCGTTCGCCCGACAGGTTCAAAAGGTGATAAGTTTAATAACGACTTTTTTCATTGCTTTTTTTCTCTTTTCTTTCATATTTCTTATATTCTGCAAACCTGTCGCTTTGATATTTAAAGGAAGCTGCTATACACATATGATACACATATGATTGCTCAATATTTTTTTCTTCTCCTGAACGGCTGTCAGTTTTTGCTATGACATATTCCAGAGCTGGTTATAACGATAGTGATAGCAAGCCCTTGAATATAGCTGATGGCATGTAGGTAAAATTTGACTACTTAATTTTTCAATATTGTCGGGTTAGCTATCACCAAAATTACATGTATTTTGTATTAATTTGAAAATTGTATATTTCAACGAAATTACATATATGCTATAATGATTTTGAAAATGGTTGCTACTAGTAAACTGTGATTAGTCGTATCACCGTTTGAATAATTGAAGTCAGGACCCAGATCAAAGACGTTTCACCGAGATTATCAGATACTATTTGCATAATACTTCCTAACAGGAAGCCATTTTTTCTTGTTTGAACATACTCAAGAGCAATAATTGTAATGTGCATATACATATGCATGTGTGAGAGGACGGTTTGTTCGTGGTAGGTATGACTCTTTCATATATTAGATAGTGTATTGAAGATAGGGATATTCTATCCGATGAATCTCAAAATTTGAAACAAGCGATTGCCAAAACTGTTGATCAGATTTTGGGATTTCGAGTTAGAGTATCGTCCATATCTACATACTAACAACCAACTGAACTTCGCGGCGACTTCATTTCGCGTTTTTTAAGTATCCGCCTCAATGTCGCGGTTATTTAGTATTGCGACGTCTGACGTTTGAGAATTATAGCGTTTATTGGCTTCAAATTCTCGGCTATTTGTTTGATCGCAAAATTCGCAAAATTATGTCGCAAAAGTTAGTTTACAGTTTAGAAAGAATAATTACTCCCAAACAACGACATGATCATTGCGTTCTATAATATTATTAATGTTCAATTATCATCAGTTATAAATAATATATTATTATAATATTATAAATAAGCCGTCCATGGAAAGGAATTTCCCATACTACTTAAAACGACAAACTACATAAGCCGTCTGATCAGGTGACTGTGTTGAATGTTTAGGAATGTAATGCACCCATGTATGACAGTGTGTGTTGTATATTTATGTGCATTTATGTATGTTCATGTCATACTACCGTTGACGACTCATTGCATTGGACAAATCAGGAAACATCAATTAAATTATATAGTTATGAGTTTATCAGTATAAATTATTCATTATGAGTTTATCATTCATTTATCACTTATTTATGAATTTATCACTTATTGACGAATTTCAATTATTTCCTATAGGAAAGGATAAAATACCCACCTTCATGTTAAATAGAAAGCAAAATGTTTTATATGTTATTTCATTTCATTGAAACCCATGTGAACATTTGATAATACAGAGTCTGGAAACATAAGCTTTTTTTAAGATAAACGTATTGCTTTATTACGAATTCTGTCTTTGCCTATTACAGAGTTATCTGCCCTTGTGGGTAGGTATTGAGTGTAATGTCATGTTTTTGCCAGCGTAACATCATAATTACTTTTAAAGGAAAAGGACAAGTTGGTAGCTAGGCCAAACGACAAACCAGTTGGCATAACAAGCTATAGTGACCTTGTAGATGTCAAATGCCCATATAGAGGTAGACATTCTGTAATTGGTGTTAAGATGAACATGAACACATGCATTTTAAGCCAAATCATATTTATTATTACCAAATGCAAAGGCAACTGAACATTTATAAGAAGCATAATGTTTTCTTGTAGTTTTTACATTTACGGATATTTTAATAAAAGAAATTAATGTTGATAATTCGTTTTGGTCGTTTATTATGGAATATTAATTTTTGCGTTTATGTAAGTGAAATTAAATAAGAAATCCAACTTGTTGTTAGTAGTACCGAGTGCAATCAATGGCGCTTGTTATTACTGTATTAGTATGATCACAGGTGCACGTGCATTTGATTCACGTGAAATAATTTAATAGTTAATCGAAATCGAATCCCTAATTACATTTTAATGAATTTCACTGAAAATTAAATTTGAGTATTCCTGTGATACACGTTTATCTTCCAATATCTTATCTATACATTTAGATATGTAGGTAGTACAATGTACGTTTCATTATACTGACAGACGAATGAGAGAAAAACACTTGTCCATTTGAATTTGTGACTGACAGAAAGTGTGTGTTCTATTTTATATCGTGAGATGGTTTAAACATGAATTGCATCGACAAAATGCAGTGTACATTTCCTTCACCTGTACACGTGTTAATAAGAAAATAAATATACAAAATACAAACAGGATTTATATTGCAATACCTGATAAATGCCAGATCTCTTAATTGTTGAAATTCTTAGTTTTGGTTATCTATATAAGCTTTAACTGGAGTTATTTGCAAGAATGCGTTTTTCCACAAATCTTATTCTTACTTGATATTATGTTTCAGGAAAGCATAAAATAGTTAAACCAAATGTTCTACAAAATCTTTCATTCATTCCTCTAAAGCACATAGTGAACGTCAAAAGAGAAATAAAGTCAAAGTGATATAGTGCACTAAAAGTGCATATTCCTAGAGCTATTGTGGAAAGTGAAATTTCAAAGTTTCAGTAGTTACAAATACTGAACATGTTGATCAATTTTTATCATCAGTGACATGGCTACTAAGTGTGAAATTCAAAAGGGTAACCAAGGTTACTAAACTGAGAATTTCCGTAGCTCTCCAATAATACCACAATACTACACAGGATTTGATGACTGACCATATCTAGTTCAATACCCACCGGAAAATCAATTGGTTTTAACAATACCAGTGAAATTATGCATAGTAACAGAAAACCTTGAACTTGAACTCATTTTTATTCACATCTGTGAACCTACTGTAACTTCCTCTATTTCCAACTGAAAGACCTTGATGTTTGGCCATCAAGAGATATTGCAGATAAGTACATGTCCGATGACTTTTCTCGTTTAGGCAAAACTAGAGTAATTTTACATGGAACACAGATTCCGTTTCAAACTCATGCAACGTCAATGTTCATCTTTCCCTTCGAAACATTTGCACACCCAAAGGTGTTGTTACTTACTGATCGGACGCTTATGGACGCTCTACGAGTGACCGCCAGATAATTGAGCGTTCTCGTCGTTTACAAAAGCATTATTTATTTACGCCTGGCGACAGTATGATGGCAGGTAAGGGGAATTATGGTAGGGGATCTATTTGCATCAAAAGATGTTCAAGTATATGTCTCAACAATGTTAAATGGCTAAAGTCAGTAAGAGGCAGAAGATGTAGTTAGAGATAGGCGCATTGCTTCAAAACGAATTCACATTGAACAAGTAATTGGCTTAGCAAAAGCATACAAAATACTGATTTCAAAATGGCCACATTGTTAAGTTACTGTTTGTCTAGAATTACATATGAATGTTTTGCTATTCAATATTTCAGACAATCCATTGTAAGTTAATTAAATATCTTTCATACCGTACCAGCTCATTATCTTTTTGTATCAGCACCACTAGTACAATATGTTTATGAAAAATAGATATCTGCTTGTATAACACATCAATTTAAGGTGCTACACCGCTGACAAATGGCATTTTTCTCTGTCAAAAACAGGAACATGCACATAAGTATTTTGCTTCAGTTGCAAAAGTCACTTACTTCATACCAATACCATCATCGAAAATATTGAGCTTCTTACTGTAAAGGGACAATTCAGTCTAAGACGACATTGAATTTGCACATATATAGGAAATAAACCAGTTCTATTTGAAATCAGATAACTTGGTTTTACTGTGATATGCCAAAAAAGTCCATGGTGGTGAAATGTGTGTGAAATATTCAAACTCGCTCGCTGTCTGCCATTACACATTGTGGTCGGACGTCTTGTAGTAGTGTGTTTACCTTATTAGGTGCATGTTCATGTTAAAAAAACAATTTCATTAACTCCTCGGTGGCAATGTATTGTATATTTTTTTAAAACTTTTGTGACATTGGCTCGGTAATGGATACAGCGTATTATTGTACATGCTTAATCTTATTGCTATTGCAATGCCGACCGTCAGGTACCCCCGACTTATAAAAGTCTAGTCGTCAGACCGAGCATCTTTCCTGACGGTGCATTGTATAAAAGGTTTATGAACCCTTTCTCAGGTTCGTCTGGTGATGGCTTGTGGCAACAATTCAAGAATGACTCAACAAATTAGATACAGACAATGTGGATATTTATTTAGGACATCAAAGACATGGACAAATCAGCCTTCTCACAAGTTAACAAGCGTAAGGTGACACAAAGAGTTTGACAATAAATGAAGAAAAGATGTGACGCAGTTTTTGTTGTTATTTTTACATTGTTTCGTTATATAAAATTTCCTTACTTCATATGTAATTAAATATTTACCCTAGTCATTGCTTCTTAAAAAATTATGTTTGTTGACATTTTCTCCTAATTTCTCCTATTACTCCTAGTTCTCCTAATACTCCTAATTTCTCCTATTACTCCAAGTTCTCCTACTACACCTAGTTCTCCTAATTTCTCCTACATTTCCTATTTCACCTATTACATATTTACTGACTCCTACACTATCCTAAACCCTAACTGAAATAAAGTACTCAGTATCTGGAACACACCTGCTCTCCTTCTTTTGACATTCTGGTTCTCTGCTCTACTTAAAAACTACTGCTTTGCTCCGCTCCGCTCAGCTTCCGCATGTGAGGTCAAAACGACACTGAAACCTTGAATCTCCCGGCTCTCAACTTATGTCTAGTTTGAACCAATCAAAAGGCTAGAAAATTCTAGCACGAGAGATATCCCGCGCTCCTTTAATCATATGGATAACACCCGAGACGTCCGAGTAAAAGTGAAGCGAATAACTCTAGAGAAGTTTCGAAAAGATAAACAATGATAGCCGCCTGTCAAGACGTACCGTGACTACGGTGACAAACTAATGTCTCTAATGACTTATAAAACACCTTACTTCGAGATTAAATGGAATAGACATATCAGGTATACTATCATCTTGCGATGTTTAACATTTTTCATCGTTGTTAATGAGTTTATAATGTAATATTTTCGACAACATACAACGGTAAACCTATCGTCTGCTCACAACATTCAATACAAAACATACGATGTCATAATGCATCAAGTATTATCAATTTACATAGTTCACACCATCAATATGCACTCATATTTCGATAGTATACATTTATAATGATATGTACTCTCCATAATTACCATTTGCAAACTAGTTTCTCGAATAAAATCAGAACATATCCAACATAATCACCGTAACATTGTTACACAGTTGACAACGTTATCTAAACGACATATAACCATTACATGCTTGTTACACTAAATTATACATACATTTCTTGTACAGATAGTGTGATCCAACCGGCATAACACTATATCATTTGAAATTTCAACGGTATCAATTAAAATACTTATCAATGACACGGAATTTTTTAATATTATATATTACATGTTTCATAAGGAAAGTAGAACAATACATTTATGCCATATTTTGCCTCGTGGTTATGTAACAGAATTAGCCATCCACGGTTCTATGTCATATATAGAATGAAGTGCTGATTGCGCATGTTCCAAAAGCAAAATGAATTATTTTATATGTATTGTTGTGTTAATTAGACACATATATACACGATTAAACATCTGTTACAAATAATGAGTATCGTATGTTCTGTCCCATCCTCGATATTCCAGGGCTTCCGATCACTAGCGATCTCTACACCCCTGGACTATCTCATAGTAAAATTGAAGGCAGTTCAGCCGAAAACATTTGACCAATCACAGGCCACCAAAGATTTCCTTTGAAGACTACAGAGAGAGCGATGACTAATATCAAAGCCACACAGTCGACCATAGTGTACCGTTATACGCTCTTTTGATGTACATCAAATGACTAAATTACCTGTTCTATTCAGTTGCCTCCAGTTTTACTATGAGATAGTCCGGGGGTGTAGAGATCGTAAGTGATCGGAAGCCCTGGAATATCGAGGATGGTTCTGTCCCCGGAAGACCATCTTTAAAATATATCAACTTATAGTATTGAAATTCTAGCAAATTACCAGAGTACTGTAGATATATCTTTCGTCATATTATAATTGATTAACTTCAATGTTTACACAGGAGCATATTTAACAATGTTTTGATTTTTGATTAACTTATGTTGTAGACAGGAGCATATTAAACAATGTTTTTTTATAAACTCTTACTGAAAAAAACCGCTCACCAGTGAAACTGAAGAAGTTTAAAATGTTTTTTCAAGAAGGCAGCCGTGATGGCCAATTTAAAATTTTTAAAATCATCCAAAAAATAAATTTCATTATTTTATATTAGAGGCATAAAAAAGATATTGCAAACCTGCATTTTACTTGCATAAATTTCCTGTAGTATTTTTGGTAAAATAATTCTTACTTTGGCAGCATACAACCTGATCAAAAGGAATTATCAAAAATAAATTTCCTCTACAAAATTATCTGTAAATGTATTGACTACAAAAACTACTCTTTCTAATAAATGTCTACTCTTTCTTATAAATGCTCTGTTGCCATTGAATTTGATAATAATAATTATTATTTGGCTTAAGATGCATATGTCCATGGTCATCTTTTACTAATTGGAAAGTTGCCTCCTTGGTTTGCCATGTCATCTGATAAGGCAGCAAGAACGTAGTTTTTCTCATATACCTAACAGGGTTATCCCGCGGTTGCTAGGGTAAAGATAACTCTGCCTTTTACCGGTGTAGAGAAAAGACAGCTTGGCAATGACGTCATCGATACATGCGGAGATTATTGTCGAGGACGCCATTAATTGTCAATACTATAATAATAATTCCTAAACTGATTTGTTTTTAAATATTGGGAGAAAAATATTGGGAGAAAAATAATCGTATGAAAGTCTTGTGAAAGATTTTGGCCGGCAAGCCTCGGGTTGACCAGCCAAAATCTTTCACTGGGGTTGAGATACCCCTGTCCACTTGACAGACCCAGGTAAGATTATATTGGTCCACACTAGACAGACCCATGTACGATTCTATTGGTCCACTTGACAGACCCATGTAAGATTCTATTGGTCCACTCGACAGACCCATGTAAGATTGTATTGGTCCAATTGACAGACCCAGGTAAGATTCAATTGGTCCAATTGACAGATACAGGTAAGATTATATTGGTCCACTTGACAGACCCAGGTAAGATTATATTGGTCCAATTGACAGATCCAGGTAAGATTATATTGGTCCACTTGGCAGACCCATGTAAGATTCTATTGGTCCACTTGACAGACCCATGTAAGATTCTATTGGTCCACTTGACAGATCCAGGTAAGATTATATTGGTCCATTTGACAGACCCAGGTAAGATTATATTGGTCCATTTGACAGACCCAGGTAAGATTCTATTGGTCCACTTGACAGATACAGGTAAGATTCTACTGATCCACTTGACAGATACAGGTAAGATTCTACTGATCCACTTGGCAGACCCAGGTAAGATTCTATTGGTCCACTTGGCAGACCCATGTAAGATTCTATTGGTCCACTTGACAGACCCAGGTAAGATTATATTGGTCCACTTGACAGACCCATGTAAGATTATATTGGTCCACTTGGCAGACCCATGTAAGATTCTATTGGTCCACTTGACAGACCCATGTAAGATTCTATTGGTCCACTTGACAGACCCATGTAAGATTCTATTGGTCCACGTGACAGACCCAGGTAAGATTATATTGGTGCACGTGACAGACCCATGTAAGATTCTATTAATTTATATTCACTTATGATTGCTGTGATAATAATACAATAAGTCCACACATGATAATAGATGTATAGCCCGTTATTTTCGCTGAGATGATCTTTTTGCGGGTCATCGCTTTGGTCGTGAAAATTAGATTAGTGAAATATTAAAGCAATGGGTGATCTATATAATTATTATACCATCGACAGAATACTGACGGCGAGAGAAAGTCAAGTAATAGGTGGAGTCATTTAGGCGATAAACCAGTAACTGACTACCGTAACCATTGAAGCCATATTGCAAAACTCAAATTTGCTGAAACATTGTTCCTCCTCACATCAGTCTAAATTTGCGAATATTTTTGTCTGCGAAAATAACCAAATATGTGGTAGATATTTATTATATATTTTAATCGATGGAACTTAATGAAATATTATTTTATGTTCTTCATTATTGATTTGAAGGATTACAAGCATTCAGAAACGATTTTGTTCCATAATATGGAAAGGAAGGTACAAAACGGACCTGGCAGATGAAGACACTTGATTCCATCAGAGAGATGTTATGTCACACAAACCTAAGTAGCCTGAATGGTCACCATTACCAACATTGAAAAGTTTGAGTTTCTAATTTTATTTCAAGTTAAAAATATGAAAAATAATTAATTACATCCCGAAAACATTCCGTGGCACTATATTCTATATGGAATAAAGTACTGATTGCGCATGCGCCAAAGGCAAAATCAATTATTTTATATTATTTTTTGTGTTAATTAGCCATACATATATACACGATAAAACACCAATTATTCTCCAAATGATGAATATCATTTATGCTCTGTCGGCGGTGGAGCATCTTTCAAGATTTCGCGAAATTCGCTTAAAACCATAGCTATTTCATTTGTATTTGGCTCATTCAAGTACAGTTGATAGTAACAGTTAACCATCTGATCTAACAGAAGCCTTGCAGGTAGGGCGTTTAAATTGTACCTGCTGTCCCTATTGCATGTAAAAGGCGACTAAATTTAGGATCTTATCATTTCTCTTCTTCTCTTCTTTCGGCGGCATGCTTCAATGATATAACACTATAAAAATGGTAACAGTTCCACGATACAAAAATACAAAACACGAACATACCGCTGTCTCCCAAAATAAGCACCTTGCACTTCACACACGCTACACACTGCATACATGGGAGGCCGTCCTTACATGACTCTAGCTGTTAAATTGACGTTAAAATAATCAAACAAACAATATTTTACAGATATGATCCATTCTCAGTGTACCATTGGTCAAAAATCCTCCGCTGAAGCGCTGAATACAAACACATCAAATTTATCCACCCATACAGGGGAAAATGAACGTCAATCATGATCATGTTTATTGCAAAGAAGTTAATGTTAATCTGACGAATCACAAGCCATGTCAACCAACTCATCGCGTGGTTGATGTACCAGATGATGGAAATTGTTTCTTTTCGTGTGTCAGTTATTAATGCATGAGAATTTCAATCACTCAAATGACCTTAGCCTCTTGATTTGTGAACATATATACAACAACTGGTATTTCTTTAAGGATTATGTTTCTATACCATGACATACAAACACAAGAAACATACCGGACTGCAATGATAAACAAGCGTTGGTGGGCAACTAACGACACCAGTAAATAGTTTAATGTAAGAAGATGTAGATATTGTAGACATGTTCTGTATATATACGTATTTTCAACTAATATCATCTTGCACATTTTGAAATTTATCGTTAATTTCAAGAAAAAAACTTTCTGTCAAGTTTATCTGTTGTCAGGTTGGGGACTTCATACTATGGCAATATTCACTTTTTTCGTATTGTATAAATTCTGTCTTTCTAGAATATACTAACTAGAGCATAAACGCCACCTAGCAGCAAAATGTTCAGCCGATGAGCGTTATTGCCCAAATTTACACAGATCTACATTAGTTTGTCTTACTGGTATGCACATGGTAGCCATGGTCAATGTGGTGTTATTGACTTGGTTCCTTGAAGTGTCCTGTTATATTTGTATCTGTATGGTGATCTTATAATTCGTATTGATATGGTCTTGTAGCTGGCGATCGCATATGTTAGTACTTCGCCCTAACCCTAACCCAAGGTGTCCAATGTAATCCCAGGTTCAATCCCACGTCATGGCGCCAGTTACACATGTTGCCCTGAGAGCGTACGTAAAATGGTATTGAGAATCTTAAAATATACTCACTGTACCACAATTTGAAAATATCCATTGAATATATCTATTGCTTTCCAGTAGACTTGGACATCCCAGTTCGTAAACGTTTGGCAATATATGATAAGTTGTATTGGATGCATTAGAGTGGAGAGCAACGTTGTTACTGTACCCCCAACTTATTTTTCGCGCTATTTTCGAAATTTAAGTGAAATAGCAAAGCATAAATCTCAGAAAGTTGATAAAAATAAGTAGTTATCAATAAGTCAGAAGTCGCACAATTAAATCACCGCGAACGTGTGACTCAATTCCACAAAATAAAATATGATAATATAAGTATTATGCATAGACCACTTTTGAATGTTCAACTTTCCATAAAGCCATAACCGATTACTTTCCATACTTTGTATTTACATAGTAGGTCACATAACAGTCACGTCTCTATTAGTTCCCGCTAACCTGCTGTTGATTTCACTTTGCCTTGTTAGGGTGAGCCCAGTATAAACTGAATCCATCGTTGTGAAGTGAGTGAAGAGTTGTCAGAGGAAAGATATATTGTTTCCCCACATTCGCAGTATGAAAATCTACTCCTAACTGTTTCACATTGTTAAATAGTAGCCGGTTTTTATCATCTGCCTTAAGGCACCCCATTCGCTCTCCTCTATGTCCATCTTTACGTAGTCCAATACTCGCTGTCAAAAATAGTATTAAATAAAAGATCAAATGGTATGGATTTGATATAGGTTTTGATTAAGTTCAAAATTATAAAGTCAAAGTAAACCTATACATAATCCAGTGAAACTACCACGAATCATGGTTAAACTACATACAATCCAGTACACTATATATAATACAGACGTAACTACAAAAGTCCTGGTTTAACTACATACAATCCAGGTGACTCTACACATAATACAGACGTAACTAAAAAATTCCTGGTTAAACTACATACAATCCAGTACACTACATATAATACATGATGGCATGAAATTTAATGTTGGTTACATGATTATTGTTTTTTTTAATATGATAAAATACAGATTTCTTTAAGAGTGATAATGATTTGCAAGGGCAAACCTGAAGGGGTTCGGGTTTGTTACACTTGCTACTGAACTGGTAGGGAATCGAAGTCAGTGATGGTTCTGAGAATAACGAAAATCCGAAATCAATTTTTGTTGGCGTGAATTTGGTTGTATTTGTGTGCTCCTCATGTTCGTCAATCTCCTTGTGATAAGCGTTGTAATGGATTTATAGCCAGTTTTATAAATGTTTTTATGGAATATTACCAGTCTGGCTATTTTTTAACTTTGGGCTAGGGGTTCCCATTCTAGTGATTGTATCATGTTCGTGATACAGCCACGGTGTCTTGATCAATGGTCATTGTAGACAAATCGAACAGGCCTTCTTTGTATGTTCTCTATGGCTAGTCGACATTTTTATTCTGCTTTATATATACATCAATATGTAAAAAGTGTACAAGACATACTTACATATGAGTGCCATACATACTATATATCATGCCTGATATCGTGAGCTCAAATGGGGACCATACACACCAAGAGTAGACTGGCCACCAGTCTCTTGAATATTGATAAAATCATTAAAATTTGGCTTGATTATTTTAGTCTCTACTACATGCCTGGTTCTAGAGATCCGAAGTATCAAACTAGGGAGAGATAATCTAGTAAAGAATTGCTGAGAAAGTCTTATCGACATCTCAGAATCTGGTTGCCAGTCTAACACCAAGAGGTGCGCTGCAGTCTGTGTCTCTGTATGTCTGTATCTGTATATATATCCCTAGTCTTGTCGGCCATTACACACCAGTTACACATGTTGCCCTGAGAGCGTACGTAAGATGGTATTTAGAATCTTAAAATATACTCACTGTACCACAATTTGAAAATATCCATTGAATATATCTATTGCTTTCCAGTAGACTTGGACATCCCAGTTCGTAAACGTTTGGCAATATATGATAAGTTGTATTGGATGCATTAGAGTGGAAAGCAACGTTGTTACTGTACCCCCAACTTATTTTTCGCGCTATTTTCGAAATTTAAGTGAAATAGCAAAGCATAAATCTCAGAAAGTTGATAAAAATAAGTAGTTAACAATAAGTCAGAAGTCGCACAATTAAATCACCGCGAACGTGTGACTCAATTACACATAAATTGCACAAAAATGAAATATGATAATATAAGTATTATGCATTGACCACTTTTGAATGTTCAACTTTTCATAAAGCCATAACCGATTACTTTCCATACTTTGTATTTAAATAGTAGGTCACATAATAGTCACGTCTCTGTCAGTTCCCGCTAACCGCCGTTGATTTCACTTTGACTTGTTAGGGTGAGCCCAGTATAAACTGAATCCATCGTTGTGAAGTTAGTGAAGAGTTGTCAGAGGAAAGAGATATTGTTTCCTCGCATTCACATTCGCAGTATGAAACTCTACCCCTAACTGTTTCACATTGTTAAATAGTACTCCGATTTTTATCATCTGCCTTAAGACACCCCATTCGCTCTCCTCTATGTCCATCTTTACGTAGTCCAAAACTCGCTGTCAAAAATAGTATTAAATAAAAGATCAAACAGTATGGATATGAAATAGGTTTTTATTAAGTTCAATATTAAAAGTCAAAGTAAACTATACATAATCCAGTGAAACTGCCACGAATCATGGTTAAACTACATACAACCCAGTACACTATATGTAATACAGACGTAACTACAAAAGTCCTGGTTAAAATACATACAATCCAGGTGACACTGGATATAATACAGACGTAACTACAAAAGTCCTGGTTAAACTACATACAATCCATGGGACACTACATATAATGCAGACGTAGCTACACAAGTCCTGGTTAAACTACATACCATCCAAGCAACTCTACATATAGTAAAAACGTTACTACAAAAGGCCTGGTTAAACTACATACAATCCATGGGACACTACATATAATGCAGAAGTAGCTACAAAAGTCCTGGTTAAACTACATACCATCCAAGCAACTCTACATATAGTAAAAACGTTACTACAAAAGGCCTGGTTAAACTACATACAATCCAGGCGACTTTACCTATAATACAGACGAAAATCGGGTACAACTACATAATCCAGTAAATTACTCAGGTTCAACTATACAGAAACCAGTACCCTACTCGGGTACAACTACATAATCCAGTAAATTACTCAGGTTCAACTATACAGAAACCAGTACCCTACTCGGGTACAACTACATAATCCAGTAAATTACTCAGGTTCAACTATACAGAAACCAGTACCCTACTCGGGTACAACTACATAATCCAGTAAATTACTCAGGTACAACTATACAGAAACCAGTACCCTACTCGGGTACAACTACATAATCCAGTAAATTACTCAGGTTCAACTATACAGAAACCAGTACCCTACTCGGGTACAACTACATAATCCAGTAAATTACTCAGGTTCAACTATACAGAAACCAGTACCCTACTCGGGTACAACTACATAATCCAGTAAATTACTCAGGTACAACTAAATAGAATCTAGGTTAAATTACATAGAATACTTTAATTCAAACAGGTGACGATAAAAAAATCATTTTAATTTGCAATTGATTAACAAAGAATAAAATATGTAAAACTACTATTTAATAGTACTACATATAATAGAATTAACAGGGGAATCTACATAGATTCATGGATAATCTACGAATATTCTTGGTTAATGTAGAAAGCTTCTTGTCTAACAGAATAAACTACACATTGAAGAATGTGGTCGGATATTACAGGATGTCGGTTAATTCAGTGTTCGTTAAAGCCAGGTTTCACAGTATGTACATATATTGGATAGAATGCAGACTCAACTACATTGGAATGTAAAACTACATAGAATTCATGTTATAATACATAAGTGCAAACAATACACAATCAAGGATTAATAGAATACATAGAATTCTATCTATACTACATAGAAATTAGATCACAACAAGCTTCGTAAAAAGTTTGGTTGCTCTTTGTACATCTTAAAAAAATCACATTATACCGAATAATAAGGTTGTTCTTACGTTTTTATGACCTAAAATGGTAATTGTCATCAAACTGTAGTATTTAGTATTTTTTGAGAGCTGTGGAAATGTCCAATTAAGTAATCTTGGTAATCCAAGTAAGTTAAATATAAGTTAAATATAAAGACCGAGTTTAATAGACATGTCACTGATTTAAATTGGTCAACATGTTCAGTATTTGATTGTAACTAGATGTAACTCTTAATCTTCACTTTCCACAATAACTCTGTTACCAACACTAGGAATAGACACATACACTATATCACTTTCTCTTCTCTTTTGAAGTTCACTATGTGCTTTAGAGGAAGGAATGACAGTGTTTCTAAAGAAGATTTTTGTATGGGAATGTTTATAAGTAGAAAGAACTAAGAATCAAGAGATCTGGAATTCATCAGGTATTACAATGTAAATCCTGTTTGTAATTTGTGTATATTTTTTTTCTTTTTAATACTGATACATGTCTGTCAGGTGAAGTAAATGTACACTGTATTTTGCCGATGCAATTAATGTCCTTAATCATGTTTAAACCATGTCATGATCTGAAATAAAATACCCAGTCATATTTTCAAATGGACAAGTGTGTTTTTTCTCATTTTTCTCAGCTGACATTATGATATTACCTGCAGATCTACATGCATATAAAAGATATTGGAAGATAAAAGTGTATCACGGGAATACTCATATTTGATTTTCAGTGAAATGCACTAAAATTTGATTAGAAATGTTTCGATTTATAGTTATTGAATTATTCTACGTAAACCAAATATGCGTCCAACACACCCTACTATGCGCAAGTCGGTCTTTATATTTAACTCTAATTTCCTGCCTATTACCCGCACCAGGGCATAACCCGCGGGTTATAAGTCGATGTATTCCTTGGAAGTACAATTCATATTTGTTAGAGTAATTTCAGCTGGAAGGGAGTATAGGTTTATTCAAAGACATTCAAAAATTATCCATAGCACATTTTTGTTGTAAAAAAGGTTTTAAATGCGAGAAATATAGCTCACATAAAAATACTTTTGCATAGGATGAGGTTTACTTGAGTAATTTTCTGTCAATTTGAAATAACTTACAACGTATAGCTCGCAAAATTTGCACATGTGAAATAGTTTCCACCGATAGCCCGCATCGGCAGATAGTCTGCATTAGATCCGGGATCCTTTGAATGCTTGCCGGGTTCCTATAAACCTTTGGTCTACTCGCCATAACTTATTCAGGTGTGGATCAGAAGAAAACGTATGACTACTTCCATCCGATTTGAAACCGGGAATACAACAGTAAAAGGGTATCGCAAAATAAAAGTGTACTATTTGGCAGCGCTACGCCTAGTATTGGAACTCTTCTCGAACATACTTATTAGAGCACGAACGCCACGTAGCGTCAAAATTTCAAAATTTTCATAGTATTATTTCATATAATGACTTTTCACGGTATACACGTTTCCATAAAGTCAATTTCCCCAATAAAATAGCCCCCCTTGCGAAATTTTGCATATTACAGTTTTTTTTTTGCCCTTTTGGGTATTGATTGTTTTCTTTTCATACATTTTTCAGAAAAAAAAGACATCATTTTCTGCCAAAAAATAATAACGTCACAAGATAATACTATAATATGGAAAGACGGTACACCGCTGTAGTTTCAGATGACCAGAAAGTCGAACAAACGGTTGATACTGTTTTTCGACCTGAGTTACTTTGTTTTCTGTTTCGCCTGATTTTATTGTCAGTTTTTGACAGGTGTGAGAATGGCATGAGAGTACCAGTATTAAACTCAAATTTATTTGTATTAAAGTTTTATATATTGTAATATGTAAAGTGCTGATTGCACAGTGGGTGTATTACACATGGCACTTGTATATTATTTATGATATAAAAAGATGGATAATGTTCTTTCATACCTTCGAGTGTAATACTGGCTGGTCTCATGCAATACCGTACACTCGTGTCGACTGACGCTGTATTACATGGCTACCCATGCAATAAAGCCTCGTGACGTCACGGCGTCAACAAAATTGCTATTTTCTCGGTAAAATTTAAACATTTTTTTCAGAAACTAGACTGGTTATACTATAAAAGATGCATGTATGGAGAACTGAGTGAGCAGTCGCTGTTTTAACTTATAATTATTTCAAAATGGCGGGATAATCATAGTTGTAAAGTTTATAATAAAGCGAGAAGGTATGAAAGAAATATACTCTTTCATATGTTGATATGAAGGATAGGGATATTCTACCCGAGAGTAGATTATCCCTTTCCTTCATATCTACTTATGAAAGAGTCTTATAATACATCATATGTACCCCCCCCCCCCACAAAGAAGTTAGTGCGGGTGTAAATGATTTTGATTTAGACACCAAGATCGACCGACTACTCCTCCTAAACTACCAGAGGGATTTCTACGACACATTGTTGTAATATTCTGTACGTAGTGTAGAAGTACGTTATCTATATCGAAACAAGATACATCTACCTTTTTAGCCCACCATCATCAGATGTTGGGCTATTCAAATCGCCTTTCGTCCGTGGTCCGTGGTCCGTCCGTCCGTCCGTCCGTTAACAATTATTGTTACCGCTATTTCTCAAAAAGTCTTAAAAGGATCTTTCTCAAATTTCATATGTCGGTTTCCCTATGACCCTAGTTAAGCATATTGCATTTTTGGACCGATCGGTCAACAAGATGTCCGACAGGCGGCCATCTTGGATTTTGATAATGAAAGTTTGTTATTGCTGTTTCTCAAAAACCACTGCAGGGATCTTTCTCAAATTTCATATTTAAGTTCCCCTAGGGCCTTTGTTGTTAATATTGCATATTAGGACTGATCGGTCAATAAGATGGCCACCAGGCGGCCATCTTGGTTTTTGATAGTTAAAGATTGTTACCGCTATTTCTCAAAAAACACTGAAGGGATCTTTCTCAAATTTCATATGTAAGTTCCCTTAGGGCCTTAGTTGTGCATATTGCATTTTGATACTTATCGGTCAACAAGATGCCCGCCAAGTGGCCATCTTGGATTTTGATAGTTAAAGTTTATTACCGCTATTTCTCAAGAAGTATTGAAAGGATCTTTCTCAAATTTCATATGTCGGTTTCCCTATGACCCTAGTTAAGCATATTGCATTTTTGGACCGATCGGTCAACAAGATGTCCGACAGGCAGCCATCTTGGATTTTGATAATGAAATTTTGTTATTGCTGTTTCTCAAAAAGCACTGCAGGGCTCTTTTTCAAATTTCATATTTAAGTTCCCCTAGGGCCTTAGTTGTGCATGTTGCATATTGGGACCGATCGGTCAATAAGATGGCCACCAGGCGGCCATCTTGGATTTTGATAGTTTAAGTTTGTTACCGCTATTTTCCAGAAAGTACACAAGGGATCTTTCTTAAATTTCATATGTAGGTTTCCCTAGGGCCCCAGTTGTGCATAATGCGTTTTGGGACTAATCGGTCAACAAGATGGCCATGCGTGAGAAACGACATTCTTTTTTTACTACAAATCTTATTCCGAAACGACGAATTGAACGACGAAAATATTCCTAATGGCAATCCAATAATAGAATCCATAAACTTTACAGATAATCAGCAAATATATTAACAATAATTAATATTTATTTGCTTTCATACTAAATCCAACTTTCTGATTGGCATATTCTTTTTCTTCATCCTACTATGAAGAAAACATCTGAGAAAGGCACAAAAACCTGACGTTATCCTGACGTCATAATAGAGGAGTCGACGTTGAATCAATGGAATCGTACGTCTAAACGTATTTTACATAATATAGTAGTCTGAAAATGAATTATAAGCATTGATGTAATTGTTTTGTAAACTTCATTGGTTTATGAAATAAATTTGTTCTCAACCTTATGTAAGAAACTCGTATCATAAATCTAATATGAAGGAAAACTCATGGCAGATCCTTTATGTACAAAACCACACAATCAATCAATTTTACATCATCTTTGACGCACACCTTAAATACATGATATCTTAAGTGAATACACATTTTATGTGGGCTCTTACATATGTGATACAAGATTTTGTTTCACTTTACTAGCCGGAACTATACTTCCAAGGGGAATTGCCCTTTCACACAAACATTTAAGACGGACTCCCCTCTCGATGTCTTTCTATGTCGATAAACAGTTCAGCACCTGTGTCTAAATGCATTTCTAAATACCATGCTAACATGTTAAAAGTAGATTGAATCAGTTCATTTCCCTGTGTTAATTGTTCAAGATGCGATGATAAGTGTATTTTAACTGCTAAGCTAATAACGTTTGCGACTGTACTGAATTATCAAACTCATGCAACATGTATATTTTTATAAAAGATATCGACCATTTTTATCAAGGTGAGTACCGGTAAAAAGCTATGTACAAAGCTGACAAAATGTCCCACCATCTTTGATATATGAAGCCACTATACATCAATCTACATCAATGACATCAAGATTATCGTAATATTCACATCTGAATGTATCAGAAAACAGGGGGGTTCATGTCATGACATCAACTTGTATAGCGCATTATTTTCTGTCTTCTTCTTGCATATTACTGAGTTATCCCCCTTACAAATAGGTATAATCGCAAGCCGCCATTTTGTTAATGAACTATGCCATTATCGCAGAAAATAGGTTCCAAGACTTCACCTATTAGCACGAGTAAATATCAGAAAAATCTTTAAATATAGACAATTATATATTAATCCTATACACACATCCATAATGAACATACTACTGTACATAGTATTACATATATTTGTTGATCAAAAATTTATGTTGACATAATATAATTCATAGCAGCACGACACCTGTCGTTCGGCATATTTTGACTTTCTAATATTAGTCTTCAATTGATTTGGATGCGACCAGAAAAGCCTAAATCCTAATTCGTGTAACTTGTTCAATATTTTAAAATACTTGGCAACCACAGTAAAATAGCCACGATCAACCTTGAAATGAAACTCAATATACAGCTGTCGAACATCTTTTAGAACACCGGTTTCCAACATGTCAGGAAAAGCAATCC
Source organism: Argopecten irradians irradians (assembly GCA_004382745.1). Taxonomy (NCBI): domain Eukaryota; kingdom Metazoa; phylum Mollusca; class Bivalvia; order Pectinida; family Pectinidae; genus Argopecten; species Argopecten irradians. The sequence goes on from SAYR01039763.1 coordinate 4,961,301, forward strand.
ATTCCGAAAACTCGATGTCCATTTTTAAGATGTCAATTGGTCGCTGAAACATGCAAAATAATTACAAATGAAAGAGACATTTCACGAGCGTCTGGAACATATATATAACAATAGTTCTTATCGGAAATTGCACAGATAGAGGGTTACATTATTAATTGGTGCTGATTAGACACTCAATCCAAATGAAACTATGTGAATCACTTCTAACAACTAGTAGGACTGTGAATCAGTTGTAACAACTAGTAGAACTATGAATCACTTGTAACAACTAGTAGAACTGTGAATCAGTTGTAACAACTACTAGAACTGTGAATCACTTGTAACAACTAGTAGAACTGTGAATTACTTGTAACAACTAGTAGAACTATGTGAATCACTAGTAACAACTAGTAGAACTGTGAATCACTTGTTATAACTAGTAGAACTGTGAATCATTTGTAACAACTAGTAGAACTGACTGAATCACTAGTAAAAACTAGTAGAACTGTGAATCACTTGTAACAACTAGTAGAACTGTGGATCACTTGTAACAACTAGTAGAACTATGTGAATCACTTGTAAAAACTAGTAGAACTGTGGATCACTTGTAACAACTAGTAGAACTGACAAAATCACTAGTTACAACTAGTAAAACTGTGAATCACTTGTAACAACCAGTAGAACTGACTAAATCACTAGTAACAACTAGTAGAATTGTGAATCACTAGTACAACTAGTAGAATTGTGAATCACTTGTAACAACTAATAGAACTTATTGAATCACTAGTAACAACTAGTAGAACTGTGAATCATTAGTAACAACTAGTAGAACTTATTGAATCACTTGTAACAACTAGTAGAACTGTGAATCAGTTGTAACAGCTAGTAGAACTGTGAATCAGTTATAACAACTACTAGAACTGTGAATCACTTGTAACAACTAGTAGAACTGTGAATCAGTTGTAACAACTACTAGAACTGTGAATCACTTGTAACAACTAGTAGAACTGTGAATCAGTAACAACTGTTAGAACTGACTGAATCACTAGTAACAAGTAGTAGATCTATGAATCACTTGTAACAACTAGTAGAACTGTGAATCATTTGTAACAACTAGTAGAACTGACTGAATCACTTGTAACAAGTAGTAGATCTATGAATCACTTGTAACAACTAGTAGAACTGTGAATCATTTGTAACAACTAGTAGAACTGACTGAATCACTTGTAACAATTAGTAGAACTGTGAATCACTTGTAACAACTAGTAGAACTGTGAATCACTAGTAACAACTAGTAGAACTGACAGAATCACTTGTAACAACTAGTAGAACTATGTGAATCACTTGTAACAACTAACTAGTAGAACTGTGTGAATCACTTGTAACAACTAGTAGAACTGACTGAATCACTAGTAACAACTAGTATAACTGTGAATCACTTGTAACAACAAGTAGAACTGTGAATCACTTGTAACAACTAGTAGAACTGACTGAATCACTAGTAACAACTAGTAGAACTGTGAATCACTAGTAACAACTAGTAGAACTGTGAATCACCTCTAACAAATAGTAGAACTGTGAATCACTAGTAACAACTAGTAGAACTGTGAATCAGTTGTGACAACTAGTAGAACTATGTGAATCACTAGTAACAACTAGTAGAACTGTGAATCACTTGTAACAACTAGTATAACTGTGAATCAATTGTAACAACTACTAGAACTGTGAATCACTTGTAACAACTAGTAGAACTGTGAATCAGTAAAAACTGTTAGAACTGACTGAATCACTTGTAACAACTAGTAGAATTGTGAATCACTTGTAACAACTAGTAGAACTGTGTGAATCACTTGTAACAACTAGTAGAACTGACTGAATCACTAGTAACAACTAGTATAACTGTGAATCACTAGTAACAACTAGTAGAACTGTGAATCACTTGTAACAACTAGTAGAACTGTGAATCACTAGTAACAACTAGTAGGACTGACAGAATCACTAGTAACAACTTGTAGAACTATGAATCACTTGTAACAACTAGTAGAACTATGTGAATCACTAGTAACAACTAGTAGAACTATGTGAATCACTAGTAACAACTAGTAGAACTATGTGAATCACATGTAACAACTAGTAGAACTGTGAATCACTTGTAACAATTAGTAGAATTGTGAATCAGTAAAAACTGTTAGAACTGACTGAATCACTTGTAACAACTAGTAGAACTATGTGAATCACTTGTAACAATTAGTAGAACTATGTGAATCACTTGTAACAACTAGTAGAACTGACTGAATCACTAGTAACAACTAAGTAGAATTGTAGAATTACTACCAGCTAGTAGAAATGTGTGAATCATTAGCAACAACTAGAAGAACTATGTGAATCACTTGTAACAACTAGAAGAGCTGTGTGAATCTTTCTAGCAACAAATAGTAGAACTATGTGAATCGTAACAGCTGGTATAACTACAAATATCCAAATATTCCAAATTTCAAACTAGGGAAAAACAGCAAGTATTACCATTCAGCTGAACAATCGCATCATAGAATAATGTCAATGGACTATTCCCAGCAAAACCAAAAAATAACAGAATGAAACCAGTAAAAATAATGATTAATTCCCGATAAATACTATTTGTTTATTAACGTCGTTGAGGAAACGAACATAACATAAACATGTTTTGGTGAAAAAGAGTTGAAATACGATTACTGATAAAATATTGCTGCTTACTGAACGCTGGTCATCAAAATATAAAATGAACTAAATGAGTAATGTGCTTTAATAAAGATCCATGGACTAATTGTACAAAAATTGTATTCGTCAACAAAATTGTATACCACAACTTTTTGTACAAAACGGTCTTCATTGGTATACATCAACAATCATTACATCAAGTATTCATAAAAAACATAAGATATGTAATAAGAGACACAATGGTCTGAATGGTCATCTGTAAACATTGGCAACCGTTAAGTAGGAAAATACTTTTTTTAAGTTGTGACTTTTGCATCCATCAGGAACTTTGAACACACAAGAAATGCTTTGTGGTGTCTAAAATAACACCACCTTTTGGGCTGCCCTTCCTTTATATTCAGAAAAATTTTCAGCGCCAGTAGAAAAGGAGAATAGTAAAATGTGTTTTACAACAAGGTGTTTTGCGGACCGACCCTACCAAATAATAACACTTGCTCAGATTCATCTCGGGATCATTTCAGGAAAGTTTCTGCTAATCATCACGGGTAAAATCGGTTAAAACTTGAGCAGAACTTCATAATATGCTTTAAAAGATTGCGGTTGTCTGGTTATTTCTCGTCGGGTTGGGACTCTGTCATGATCATTTCTGGCAAGTTTCAGTTGAATCGCCCTGGTTAAACTTGAAAAGTTCAAAAAGTGTTTTGAGATGGAGGTTATGACGGCCATCTTGGATTTCGAATCTACCCGAACACTTGGTCGGGACCATGTCAGGACAATTTCAGGCTAAATTAAGCTTAATCTCACCGATATCCTTTCGACGGCCAGCAGGATTCGAACCTGACTCAATTATGATAGTAGGTTGTAACAAATGTCATTTATGAAAGCAGTTTGCATCTAAATTTCGGTTTGATGCCATTTTAACGATAATAACAAACAGTATACACTGCAAAGAAGCAAAAACAGTCACCGGAAGGTCCCTAAAGGTCACCACGCACGGAACTTTTTTTAATCGGTGCTATTTTCCCCTTTTTTCCCCTTTCTCTCTATTTTCTCTTACTTTGATATCTCTTCTATCGTTTAAGATCATCTGCCTGTCTGTATCTTGATAAAGCTCACAACGACAGGTTTCCGGGCACATACTAAAATCCGGATTTCATACCTCAATTTTTGACTTATTTGGGCACGTTCAAAGGTGATTTGTGACGTCACTAATGCATAGTGATGAACATCTCCTTTTCAAAAATCTAGTATTTAGTTTTCAAGGGTCTCAGTTGGGCTCTAGAAGGGTGCATGAAATGAGGCAAATGCATAATTACGCATAAATACGATACGGCCGTCCAAAGGTTATAACATGAAAAGAAGTTCAAAATGTATTTTGAAGATTTGAGGCCGTGGCGGTTTTTAATGCGAGGAATTATATAGCCCGCTGTTTGGTAAAAAACCAATGCCTGCGGTATGGAAGTTTGTTAGATACTTACATTGGTATGTCCAAGTGACGTCCGGATCGATTTCATGTTCATCATATTCCACTGGATACCTCTCTTTTCGATGGCGCCATTTTTATCGGACAAACCAAGGTTGTGGTACCATTGTAGTTTGGAACGTCTATGGTCTGTCAGTCCAATACTGAGAACACAACATGTCGATTCGTAAGAGAGGCTATGTTAAGGAGGTTACGAAAATGTAATCGCTACTATAATGATGAAAAGTCTAACATATCAATAAAGTCGTGTTCAAAATCTTAAAATCACCAGAGGAAAATTTACAGAAAGTATTTATTTGCATCAAAAAGATACTACAGATCTATGTAGATCTATGTTTTTCCCAGAAATGCGTTTTTTGTGCTTCAATGATATCAATGATATTGTCAAACTTGATTGTATGTCCATTTTAGATCAAAATACAGTCTTAATTTAAGATAGTTTATTATCAGACGGACACTGTACAAAATATCGCCTTGCCTGAACATATAAGATAAATTAAAGAATCTGGTGCGATCTTGATTACTTTCCCTGTCGATTCATTCCTTCAGTACCGAGGGAAACAATGGAAAGTAACTCCGAATGAATTATCATTTTATTTAGTATTTAATGCAACGATTAGTTTTCATAAAAATAAAATCTGTGTTTTTTCAGTAAATGCAACTTATACACGTAGCTTATGTTATGCAGCAACGAATACTGATAATTAAAAAATAACGATTGTTACCGCTGTTGTTACTCTGTTGTAAACCATCTATAAATGAAAATCTCTTTTAGCTGAAATATTTTACCGTGATATTTTTTCGCCATTTCTAATAATTCGGGACATAAGCTTAATCTTATACACGCAAACAGTTTATTTTACAGTGTATTAAACTGCTTGATAGCACCCCAAACAATACATACCTTGGATCAAAGCTGTGCACTTCACACCCGAACCGCGAAGCTATTCTATCATCAAATGACCAGTCATCTTTTATCCTTCAATAGAACAGATGAAACGATGTGATAAATAACAATTAATCATTTTTTATTGAAATGAGCTTTTTCATTGGTTTAAGTTTTATTTAATCATCAAATGAAAAAGCGTCACCGTTTGTAACGTCGGCTTTGATTGGCTGATATAACGGGCTTAATAATTACTTTAAAAAAAATCCCCGAATAAATTTGAATATAGTGGTTTGGATCAAGTGTTTACTTTACGACCACAAGAGATATATCTAATACTTACCCGAATGAGTAGACTAAACATGGCGAGCAAGGTCTATATTTATCATCGACACACACATCCCAGCCGCCGTCGCCAATATTACCAACCCGTAATAACTCTCGACAGAGGACCTCGCTCGACAGCAGGTAACTATGGCAACATTTAAACAGAGTATTTATCAAAGTAACGTATACTGAAAAAATCCTGGGTGCCAGTGATGATTTTCATATGTTAATGCACTTATTGACATTGTCGATTGCTATTGCTCCTTTGGTCTTGAAATTGACAACTAATGTTATTTTTCTTTCTATAGCAATCTATATTACTGTACAATTAGACAAACAGGTTACTACAGCTACATGTATATAGTCAGCATTGTTTATCTAGTGTTTACTATGGTAATTCGGTGATAACTGTTGGGTATTTTTTCTGTACTAAAACATGTAAACAATAAGTTAAAATGACAGGATATATATATTTTATACATAAATCATTTGTTTTCGCGTCAACATCAATAGATGAACGTGAATTAAAACTGTGTACACTTTGTGATAAGAAATTGGTAGGTTTTATATAACTTGGTTTGTTGGTGTCCGATCTCTATATTAGTTTGAAGTTTGACAAATTTGATCTACATTTGCATTGGTGTCCATTTATCATATGTTTTTTTATCTTTCTTCTTTATAAGTAAGGAATCGAATGTTCATGAACCTTAGCCCTGGTTCGATTCTGCATACACTTTAGGGATTCTCTCGATATGTTCATTGTTAGTTTCGATAACAACTTACAAATGTATTTATTCATTGTTTCTACATGCACATCCTACATATAGGGATTGGATTGCGCTTTTATGTTAACCATGCTTGTATGGAACAATTCCTCTAAGAATATATTCTATGGGGCCCCATATTGAATATATTCTTAGAGCAATTGCTCCATACAAGCTTGGTTAACATAAAAGCGAAATCCAATCCCTATATTTACACTCATACGACTTTTTTTATTTATATTTTATGCTATAAAATCGTCATTTGAATTTAATTATTCAATAAAAGTCGGTCAAAAGTGGGAGGAGCTAACTCAATTGAACAGCGAAAGATGACTCTTCACGTAAGGTAAAATTATTCATCCGCGACGACAATAAAGTTCAAATTTCATTGTAAAATAAACATGACAAACAAAGTAAATTTCAGAGAAAATTTCATTTCATCAGATCAGAACTTTAAATAAATATATATTAACTTTTACTAAAAGTTAGTATATAGCGTAATAACATAAAGAATTTGTACTCGACCACATGTGTGAACTCGGTGACCGTTTTTGTGCATCGAGGCGAAGCTGACGCACGCTTACACACTGGAGTTTGACGAAGTTGTCAAAACACCGATGTTTAAGTAGCTTAACGTGTTTGAGATTGTCGTCTGACTTGACGATATTACATGCTTGGGAGCCATGTGATTATATAATCTACGCTTAGATACATCGCCATCTACAGCCGGAACATTTTCACTTGTGTTCGATGGGTAATGTATTTGTGGATATTTTTCCCGTTTCTTTATACAATTGTTTTTTTTTTTTTTTAAATGTTTGTATCATATATAAATATAAAACATATATGTATTTTTTTTACATTTTCCCAAAATTCTATGAAAAACAACAATATACACGTAATGTTGTGTCAAAATGTAAACAAAGCCATGTGTTTCTTTTTACAAAAAGTAGCCCCTTTAAGTTGCATAGAACATTTTCATACACAAGTTCAAAGTTCAATGTTACCATGCAGTTATGGTAAACAAAATCGGCTAGTACTTGCGTATAGTAAACAAGCCTAGCAAGTGTAAATATATAATTGTGGTGAATTGGCCAAATTATTTACATACCTGAACAATTTACTCATCACCGCCTTTTCCGCCCTATTTGTAATTTTATCCGATTTAGGAATGGTAATTGGGTCATCTACTCTTCTTTCTCTCATCTGGTACAAAACAACAACAGCATGTTTGTTAGACTACAAAAGTATTGACTTCAGAAGTCTTGACTACAAAAGTATAGATCATTCGTCAATTAATATGAAGTAATATAAATATATCGTTATATTGACAATTTTTCGAGTAGACGAAAAAAAATCCTTTCTTTCTCTATGTTTTATCTATAAGGGCTTGAAACGTACTAATAATAGCGCTGTCAAATTTAAGGCTTGTACATGAATTGGCGCTTCAAAGGCAACGCGAAAGCGCTAAAATAAAACTACCACTGAAAAAAAAGTACGTTTGAAGTATCCAATGAACTATTTGAAAAAAACCAACAAACGTTATTTCAATGAGCGAGAGAAATCATACCAAGTTTAGCGTATATCCGCCCGTACGCCAAGGATTGTTTTCAAAAATATGGCGTGGATCTCGTCCAAAATGGAAGATTCTAAACCCTTCCTCGTACAGGGCTTTTAGTATGAGTATCTGTTTAGTGTAGCTTTCACCGGACGTGACGTTATTCACTGAAAGGAAGTCCACAGACAACTGATCGACGTGACGTAGAGCCCCTCGTTTGAGTAGTCCATCAGCAATGACGCCCGAGTCACCACCATTTATAATGAGGACGTCGATTCTGTCCTGGAATTAATAAATCTATGATTATATATACTGTAGACATGGATAGTTTTATATGTACTCCAAACATGGACATTTTCGCGCTGAAACATTTTGGTAAGTCAGCATTCAAACTGTTCGTGCAGTGATAAGTTTCCCACTATATAATTTAGTCTAATTATAAACTCCTTCGCGAAGTGAAAACTTCCCACTATATAAGTTAGTTAAATTTCCCCACTTGATAACTTAGTCTAATTATAAACTCCTTCACGTACATGTAGTGATGATCTCCCTCTCTATAACTTAGTCCAATTATAAACTCCTTAGCGTAGTGATAATTTCCCTACTGTATAACATAGTCTAATTATAAACTCCTTAGCGTAGTGATAATTTTCTCACTATATAACTTAGTCTGAGTATAAACTCCTTTACGTAGTGATAATTTCCCCACTGTATAACTTAGTCTAATTTTAAACTCCTTCACGAAGTGATAATTTTCCCACTGTATAATTTAGTCTAATTATAAACTCCTTCCTGTAATGATAATTTCACCACTGCATAACTTAGTCTAATTATAAAATCCTTAGCATAGTGATAATTTCCCCACTGTATAATTTAGTCTAATTATAAACTCCTTAATGTAATGATAATTTCATCACTGTATAACTTAGTCTAATTATAAACTCCTTAGCGTAGGGATAATTTCCCTACTGTATAACTTATTCTAATTATAAACTGCTTCGCGTAGCGATAATTTTGCTGCGGTATAACGTAGTCTTATTATAAACTCCTTCGTGTAATGAAAATTTCTTCACTGTATAACTTAGTCTTATTTTAAACTCCTTCGCGTAGCGATAATTTTGCTGCGGTATAACGTAGTCGTACGCACTGTGACGTCTTTGTTACGCAAATCCGTTCTATTACGTCCTGTGGCCACCAATCTGTATCCGTGACTCTAGCCCGTGCAAATTTTTGACAGTTTTAAAAATGTGGCACGGCATCCACGGTAATCACGATCGGCTCACCTGTTTATCTATATCATGTCCTTCTCGTTGTTTCACGTTGTCTCGCGGTCAACCACGTTTTGTCCACCGGTGGCCTGAAACGGGGCTGCCGTGGCCGCCGGGAACATAGTGTAAACCTAGCATAAGGAAGGAGTTTATAATTAGACTAAATTATACAGTGGGAAAATTATCACTTCGCGAAGAGTTTATAATTAGACTAAGTTATACATTGAAAAAAAATCAATACGTGAAGGAGTTTATAATTAGACTAAGTTATATAGTGGGAAAATTATCACTACGTGAAGGAGTTTGTAATTAGACTAAGTTATATAGTGGGAAAATTATCACTACGTGAGGGAGTTTATAATAAGACTAAGTTATACAGTGGGGAAATTATCACTACGTGAAGGAGTTTATAATTAGACTAAGCTATACAGTGGGAAAATTATCACTACGCGAAGGAGTTTAAAATTAGACTAAGTTATATAGTGAAGAAATTTTCATTACACAAATAAGTTTATAATTAGACTAAGTTCTAGAGTGGGAGATCATCACTACGCGAAGGAATTTATGATTAGACTAAGTTAAGAAGTGGGAAAATTTAACAAACTTATATAGTGGGAAAGTTTTCACTTCGCGAAGGAGTTTATAATTAGACTAAATTATATAGTTGGAAAATTATCACTACACGAACAGTTTGAATGCTGACTTAGCAAAATGTTTCAGCTCGAAAATGTCCATGTTGGAGTAATATAAAAATCCATGTCTAGTAATATAATCCTCACTAGATTTATAAATTCCCAGGACAGAATCGACGCCTCATTATATAATGGTGGTGACCGGGCGTCAATTGCTGATGGACTACTCAAACGAGGGGCTCTACGTCACGTCGATCAGTTGTCTGTGGACTTCCTTTCAGTGAATAACGTCACGTCCGGTGAAAGCTAACTAAACAGTACTCATACTAAAAGCCCTGTACGAGGAAGGGTTTAGAATCTCCTTTTGGACGAGATCCACGCCATATTTTTGAAAACAATCCTTGGCGTACGGGCGGATATACGCTAAACTTGGTATGATTTCTCTCGCTCATTGAAATAACGTTTGTTGGTTTTTTTCAAATAGTTCATTGGGATACTTCAAACGTACTTTTTTTTCAGTGGTAGTTTATTTTAGCGCTTTCGCGTTGCCTTTGAAGCGCCAATTCATGTACAAGCCTTAAATTTGACAGCGCTATTATTAGTACGTTTCAAGCCCTTATAGATAAAACATAAGAAGAAAGGATTTTTTTTCGTCTACTCGAAAAATTGTCAATATAACGATATATTATATTACTTCATATTAATTGACGAATGATCTATACTTTTGTAGTCAAGACTTCTGAAGTCAATAACTTTTGTAGTCTAACAAACATGCTGTTGTTGTTTTGTAACCAGATGAGAAAAGAAGATAGATGACCCAATTACCATTCCTAAATCGGATAAAAATTCAATATAGGACCGGAAAAGGCGGTGATGAGTAAATATTGTTCTAGGTATGTAAATAATTTGGGCCAATTCACCACAATTATATATTTACAACTTGCTATACGCAAGTACTAGCCGATTTTGTTTACCATACTGCATGGTAACATTGAACTTTGAACTTGCGTATGAAAATGTTCTATGCAACTTTAAAGGGGCTACTTTTTTTAAAAAGAAACACATGCTTTTTTACCTTTTTGACACAACATTACGTGTATATTGTTTTTTTTCATAGAATTTTGGGAAAATGTAAAAAAAAAATACATATATGTTTTATATTTATATATGATACCACATTTTTAAAAAAATTAACAATTGTATAAAGAAACGGAAACTAATATCTCGACCGGGGCGCGAGCGTGCAGTGCCTGCTTCAAATGTAAAACACTTACCTCTGTGTCTGTGTTCATCCTACGATCGCGTCTTTTGGGGTGACGGGGCGTGAGACCCTCTGACAGGAGGTCAGTTATAAACCATATCATCTTGTCTTTGTTCTTTTGAGAATTGAATCATGTGGTATTATAAAACCATGCATCGCTAGTTAATCCACGTATTGACAGTTATTACGCGTCACCACAATCATTTACCATCGAACAACAAGTGAAAATGTTCCGTCTGTAGATGGCGAATGGCATCTAAGCGTAGATTATATAATCACATGGCTCCCAAGCATGTTATACCGTCAAGTCAGACGACAATCTCAAACACGTTTAAGCATACTTAAAAAATCGGTGTTTTGACAACTTAGTCAAACTCCAGTGTGTAAGCGTGCGTCAAGCTTCGCCTCGATGCACAAAAACGGTCACCGAGTTCAGGACATGTGGTCGAGTACAAATTCTTTATGTTATTACAGCTATATACTAACTTTTAGCAAAAGTGTAATAATATATTTATTTAAAGTTTTATCTGATGAAATAAAATTTTCTCTGAAATTTACTTTGTTTGCATGTTTATTTTACAATGAAAATTTTTGAACTTTTTTGTCGTCGCGGATGAATAAGTTTACCTTACGTGAAGAGTCATCTTTCGCTGCTTTCAATGATGTTAAGCTCCTCCCACTTTTGACCGACTTTTATTGAATAATTAAAATTCAAAATGACGATTTATATAGATAAAATATAAATAAAAAAAAGTCGTATGAGGTGTAAATATAGGATTGGATTTCGCTTTTTATGGTTACCAAGCTTGTATGGGCAATTGCTCTAAGAATATATTCAATATGGGGCCCATAGAATATATTCTTAGAGGAATTGTCTCCATACAAGCTGTGGTTAACATAAAAGCGCAATCCCAATCCCTATATGTAGGATGTGCATGTAGAAACAATGAATAAATACATTTGTAAAGTTGTTATCGAAACTAACAATGAACATATCGGGAGAGAATTCCCTAAGTGTATGCAGAATCGAACCAGGGCTAAGGTTCATGAACATTCGATTCTTACTTATAAAGAAGAAAGATAAAAAACATATGATCTAAATTGGACACGCAAATGCAAATGCTAGATCCAAATTTGTCAAACTTCAAACTAATATATGAGATCGGACACCAACAAAACCAAGTTATATAAAACCTACCATTTCTTATCACAAAGTGTACACAGTTTAATTCACGTTCATCTATTGATGTTGACGCGAAACAAATGATTTTATGTATAAAATATATATATCCTGTCATTTTTACTTATTGTTTACATGTTTTAGTACAGAAAAAATACCTAACAGTTATCACCGAATTACGCATAGTAAACACTAGATAAATAATGCTGACTATATACATGTAGCTGTATTAACCTGTTTTGTCTACTTGTACAGTAATATAGATTGCTATAGAAAGAAAAAATAACATTAGTTGTCAATTTCAAGACCAAAGGAGCAATAGCAATCGACAATGTCCAATAAGGTGCCATTTAACATATGAAATCGATCACTGGCACCCAGGATTTTCCCAGTATAACGTTACTTTGATAAATACTCTGGTTTAAATGTTGCCATAGTTACCTGCTGTCCGAGCGAGGTCCTCTGTCGAGAGTTATTACGGGTTGGGTAATATTGGGCCGACGGCCCGGCTGGGATGTGTTGTGTCCGATGATAAATATAGACCTTGCTCGCCATGTTTAGTCTACTCATTCGGGTAAGTATTAGATATATCTTGTGGTCGTAAAGTAAAACACTTGATCCAAACACATATATTCAAATTTATTCGGGGATTTTTTTTTCTAAGTAATTATTAAGCCCTTTATATCAGCCAATCAAAGCCGACGTTACAAACGGGTGACGCCTTTCATTTGATGATTAAAAAAACTTAAACCAATGAGAAAAAGCTACATTTCAATAAAAAAATATTAATTGTATTTATCACATCCGTTTCATCTGTTCTATTGAAGGATAAAAGAATGACTGGTCATTTGATGATAGAATAGCTTCGCGGTTCGGGTGCTGAAGTGCACAGCTTTAGATCCAAGTATGTATTGTTTGGGGTGCTATCAAGCAGTTTAATACACTGCTAAAATAAACTGTTTGCAGTGTCTATAAGATTAAGCTTATGCCCCGATTATTAGAAATGGCGAAAAAAATATCACGGTTAAAAATATATTAGCTAAAAGAGATTTTCCATTTATAGATGGTTTACAACAGAGTAACAACAGCGGTAACATCTTATTTTTCAATTATCAGTATTTCGTTGTGCATAACATACGCTACGAAATATGTATAAGTTCATTCGTTAACTGTACTAAGATACGCACACAGATTCTTTAAATTTATCTTATATGTTCTGCAGGCGATATTTTGTACAGTGTCCCGTCTGATAATAAACTATCTGAAATTAAGATTGTATTTTGATCTAAAATGGACATACAATCAAGTTTGACAATATCATTGATATCATTGAAGCACAAAAAACGCATTTCGGGGAAAAACATAGATCTACATAGATCTGTAGTATCTTTTTGATGCAATAAAATACTTTTTCTGATAAATTTTCCTCTGGTGATTTTAAGATTTTGAACACGACTTTATTGATATGTTAGACTTTTTCATCATTATAGTAGCGATTACATTTTCGTAACCTCCTAACATAGCCTCTCTACGAATCGACATGTTGTGTTCTTAGTATTGGACTGACCAGACCATAGACGTTCCCAAACTACCAATGGTACCACAACCTTGGTTTGTCCGATAACAAATGGCGCCATTCGAAAAGAGAGGTAATCCAGTGGAATATGATGACAATGAAATCGATCCGGACGTCACTTGGCATACCAATGTAAGTATCTAACAAACTTCCATACCGCAGGCATTGGTTTTTTACCAAACAGCGGGCTTATAATTCCTCGCATTAAAAACCGCCACGCCTCAAATCTTCAAAATACATTTTTGAACTTCTTTTCATGTTATAACCTTTGGACGGCCGTATCGTTTTATCGCGTAATTATGCATTTTGCCCTCATTTCATGCACCCTTCTAGAGCCCAACTGAGACCCTTGAAAACTAAATACTAGATTTTTGAAAAGGACGATGTTTCATCACTATGCATTAGTGACGTCACAAATCACCTTTGAACGTGCCCAAATAAGACAAAAAATTGAGGTATTGAAATCCGGATTTTAGTATGTTGCCCGGAAACCTTGTCGTTGTGAGCTTTATCAAGATACAGACAGGCAGATGATCTTAAACGATAGAAGAGATATCAAAGTAAAAGAGAAAATAGAGAGAAAGGGGAAAAAAAGGGGAAAATAGCACCGATTAAAAAAAGTTCCGTGCGTTGGTGACCTTTAGGGACCTTCCGGTGAACTGTTTTTGCTTCTTGCAGTGTATACTGTTTGTTATTTCGTTTAAAAATTGGCATCAAACCGAAATTTAGATGCAAACTGCTTTTCATAAATGACATTTGTTACAATCTACCTACTACATAATTGAGTCAGGTTTCGAATCCTGCTGGCCCGTCGAAAGGAATATCGGTGAGATTAAGCTATTTAGCCTGAAATTGTCCTGACATGGTCCCGACCAAGTGTTCGGGTAGATTCGAAATCCAAGATGGCCGTCATAACCTCCATCTCAAAACACTTTTTGAACTTTTCAGTTTAACCAGGGCGATTCAACTGAAACTTGCCAGAAATGATCATGACAGAAGTCCCAACCCGACGAGAAATAACCAGACAAACCGCAATCTTTTAAAGCATATTATGAAGTTCTGGCTCAAGTTTTAACCGTTTTTACCCGTGATGATTAGCAGAAACTTTCCTGAAATGATCCCGAGATTGAATCTGAGCAAGTGTTATTATTTGGTAGGTCCGGTCCGCAAAACACCTTGTTGTAAAACACATTTTACTATTCTCCTTTCCTACTGGCGCTGAAAATTTGTCTGAATATAAAGGAAGGGCAGCCCAAAAGTGGTGTTATTTTAGACACCAAAAGCATTTCTTGTGTGTTCAAAGTCCTGATGGATGAAAAGTCACAACTTAAAAAAAGTATTTTCCTACTTAACGGTTGCCAATGTTTTACAGGAATGACCATTCAGACCATTGTGTCTCTTATTACATATCTTATGTTTTTTATGAATACTTGATGTAATGATTGTTGATGTATACAATGAAAGACCGTTTTGTACAAAAAGTTTGTGGTATATCATTTGTGACGAATACAATTTTTGTACAATTAGTCCATGGATCTTTATTAAAGCACATTACTCATTTAGTTTCATTTTTATTTTGATGACAGCGTTCTGTAAGCAGCAATATTTTATTCAGTAAATCGTATTTCAACTCTTTTTTCACCAAAACATGTTTATGTATGTTCGTTTCCTCACGACGTTAATAAACAAATAGTATTTCGGAATAATCATTATTTTTTACTGGTTCCTTCTGTATTTGGTCTGGAAATAGTCCATTGACATTATTCTATGACGATTGTCAGCTGAATGGTAATACTTGCTGTTTTTCCCTAGTTTTGAAATTTGAATATTTGGATAATTTGTAGTAATAACCAGCTGTTACGATTCACATAGTTCTACTATTTGTTGCTAGAAAGATTCACATCAGCTCTTCTATTGTTACAGTGATTCACATTAGTTCTTCTAGTTGTTGCTAATTGATTCACACATTTCTGCTAGCTGGTAGTAATGATAGCACAATTCTACTTAGTTTGTTATAAGTGATTCAGTCAGTTCTAACTATGTTGTTACAAGTGATTCACAGTTCTACTAGTTGTAACAAGTGATTCACATTAGTTCTACATAATTGTTACAAGTGATTCACAGTTTCTACTAGTTGTTACATGTGATTCACATAGTTCTACTAGTTGTTACTAGTG
>SAYR01039763.1:4977113-5002701 GCA_004382745.1 Argopecten irradians irradians
AATGCATCTGTGACGTTCATGTGTGTGCCAAGTATGACATTCATATATTTTCTGAGAAAACAATTGTAAATTTTCTCCAAAATACTGACACTATAATGTACCTATCCTCAAGGGAAGTAACTCTTAGTATCCTAAAAGACAATATATTTTGGATCAGTACTGCTTGGAAAACAAAAAGCCACCAAACTGAGTCAAAACATATATCGCATTCTCAATCTTTACTTTCTTTAGTAAAAAAAATTTAATCCCAAAGTTCATAATTATATAAACATTTATTTTGAAAAAAAACACTTTTTGCACGTGTAAACATGGTATATAGATAGTTGTATCAATCCTTTTCACAATATCTGTCAAGTCTCATTCTAGCCCATATATCTAAAGTGCCCTGCAACATAAGATTAGCGACTGTAATGAAGTTCAAAGTCCAGTGGCATGCCTTTGAGACCTTTGTAAAAAATTTGAGAGCTTTCATGTTAATTATCTATCACCATGCATGTTGCCAAAAGTAACTTTGAAAAATGAAACTTCAGCTATTAATGAACAAATTTTCCCTATAAGCATTCCTTTAATAGAATTTCATGCATTCACAAAACTTGTAATACAAGATAGGAATCAGAATATTCTTTTCTGGTGGTTGTTATATTAATGTAAAAATCTAAAAGCGAGTTTTTTTTTTAAATATCACGAGACCCAAAGATACTGAAAGCCGCCTAGCAAATGGTAGATGCAGCCAAAACATGAGAGACGATAGGAAAAAGTTTTCTTGAAATCGCAGAAAGAACTGCTTTCGGAAATCTTTAGGAATTTGATATTTGCAATATGGAAAAAGACATCATTGCATAGAGATTTTCTTTCACTCCACACTAGCGTTACGAGTGCTCCCCTTAATTGAGAGGTCACCGCGTCAGCCTATTTTTAATCTGACGTTTCTTGCTGACATGCCAATGCTTTCTCATCGTACTATATCCAACAATAACAGGCATATAGAGATTTCTCATTCATCTACATAGTTAGAGGTGCTCAACACTCTCTCCTCCCTAGACATAAGTGTTTAATACGGTGGAGTGAAATTATCAACTCGTGAAGGGGTTTTATACAAGAATCCTCAAATCTTGTCACCGTCGTAGGGGCACAATAATATCGACTCTTACGTCGAGGAGTTTTTTAAAAAAAATTAAAAGAAGAAAAAAACTAGGTTAAGCTCTTATTACAGTGCGAAAAATTATCACTTAGCGAAAGAGTTTATAATTTGAGTTATATCAAGCGTTTTTGTGACAAAAATATACAAATCCACATACGGCTGAAGGATTTTATGGATAAGACTAAGTTATACGTGGGGAAATTATCACTCACGCTAAGGAGTTTATAATAAGACTAAGTTATTATAGTGGATAAATTTTCAATTGAACAAACGCAATGAGATTCGTATAATTGGACTAATTTTTTATATATCTAGTGGTGGAAATTTATTCACTTACGCTAAGGTAGTTTTTTTACTTTAATCTAGCACTAAGTCTTACTTTACCCGATGAAAAATTATCACTACGCGAAGAGTTTATATTAAAACTAAGTTATACAGTGGGGAAATCCTTCACTACGCGAAGGAGTTATAATTAGACTACGTTATACCGCCAGTGAAGGAGTTTATATTAGTAACTACAGTTATTACAGTCTTGATACGGAAATTTATCACTACTCGAATTTGAGATATATATAATGTAGGACTAAGGTCTAAACTATCCTATACAAGTAGGATGAGAATTACTTCGACTACGTCGAAGGAGTTTATAAATTAGACAAGTTATACAAGTAGGGAAATTATCACTACGCTAAGGTAGTTATATAATAAGACCTTAAGGTGTATACAGTAGTGGAAATATATCTCACTTACCGTGAAGGAGTATTATAATAAGACTAAAGTTAAGTACATACAGTAGGGAAATTATCACTACGTGATAATGAAGTTATCTCTTAAATTTAGTACCTAAGATGTTATACCTCTAAGTGGGGAAATTACAAACTACTGCGAAGGGAGTTTATAAATTAGATTGTGTATTACAGATGGTGGAAATTATCAACTATCGCCGAATGAGAGTTTATAAATTATTTAGCAGTCTTTATACAGTGTGGGAAAATTATATCACTACGTGAAGGTGATATATAATGATTAAAGAGACTGAGTTATTATCAGTGTGGTGGATAATAGATTGAGTCCCACTACATAAGGAGTTGTATAATACAAGAGGAACTAAGCTCCTACTTATAGTGGGAGTAAATATTTTCATTACACGAATGAGTTTCTATAATGCGACTAAGTCTATATAGTGGGAAATTATTCACTAACACGCTAACAGGAGGTTTATTTGAGATATGGTAGATCTAAGTTATATACCGCATCGAAAAAATCTATCTCACTCCCGAAGAAGTTGTATATTTAAGCACTAAAGCTTATACAGTGGCGAATATTCTTCAACTACGCGATAGGAGTTTTTAATATAAACTCAGTACATATTACTACCGCATGTTTGCAAGGATTATATAATATAGACTTAAGTTATACAAGCCTGGGAAATTATTCGAACTTTCGACGGAGTTTATAATGTTAGACTAAGTTCATACAGTTGGTGGCAAATTATCACTACGCTCGAAGCGAGTTCTCTATAAGTTTTTATGACTAAAGTTATTACACGATAGTGTAAATTATCACTTACGCCGAAGGAGTTCTCGAATCTCAAGACTAAGTCTATACAGTGGGGAAATTCTCCACTACGTAGGAAGCGAGTTTATGAGAGTTAAAGGACTAAGTTATTGACCTGTTAGGTTGAAATTAATCACATACGTGAAAGGAAGTTAATATAAATTAAGACTAAGTTTACTCTACAGTGGTGGAAATTATCACGTGATACAGCGAAGGCAAGTTTTAATATGATTAGGACTACGTTATACAGTGGGCGAAATTATCACTAACTGGCGAAGGATTAATTAAAGACTAAGTTATCACGTCTGGGAAAATTATCACTACGTGAAGGATTTTATAATAAGACAAGTTTGTATGACAGTGGGGAAATATTCACTACGCGAAGGAGTTTATAAGAAGACTAAAGTTATACACTGGTAGGGAAAATTATCACTACGTGAAGGAGTTTATAATTAGACTAAGTTATACGGTGGGGAAAATTATCACTTCGCTGAAGAGATTTATAATAAGACTAAAATTATACGTAGGGGAAATTATCCACTACGCGAAGGAGTTTAAAATTAGGTTAAGTTATACAGTGGAAAAAATTATCACTTAGCGAAGAGTTTATAATTATATAGTAATATTACAGTGAAAAAAAATCAATACGTGAAGGATTTTATTGATAAGACTAAGTTATACAGTTGGGGAAATTATCACTAGCGCTAAGGAGTTTATAATAAGACTAAGTTATATTAGTTGGATAAAATTTTCATTACACGAATGAGTTTATAATTGGACTAATTATATAGTGGGAAATTTACCACTACGCCTAAGGAGTTTATAATTAGACTAAGTTATACCGCATGAAAATTATTCACTACGCGAAGCAGTTTTATATTAAGGACTTAAGTTATACAGTGGGAATATCTTCACTACGCGAAGGAAGTTTATTAATAAGACTACGTATATACCGCAGTGGAAGGAGTTTTTATAATAGACTAAGTTATTACAGCTGGGAAATTACACTACTCGAAGGAGTTTTAATTAGACTAAGTTATACAGTGGGAAATTATCACTACGCGAAGGAGTTTATAATTTAGACTAAGTTATACAGTAGGGAAATTTATCACTACGCGAAGGAGTTTATAATATGACTAAGTTATACAGTGGGAAATTATCACTACGTGAAGGAGTTTATAATAAGACTAAGTTATACAGTAGGGAAATTATCACTACGTGAAGGAGTTTATAATTAGACTAAGTTATACAGTGGGGAAATTATCACTACGCGAAGGAGTTTATAATTAGACTACGTTATACAGTGGGGAGAATTATCACTACGCGAAGGAGTTTAAATTAGACTAAGTGTATTACGAGTGGGAAAATTATCACTACGTGAAGATTTTATAATAAGACTAAGTTTATACAGTGGGGAAATTATCACTACGCGAAGGAGTTTAAAGAAGACTAAAGTTATACGGTGGGAAAATTATCCACTACGTGAAGGAGTTTATAATTAGACGAGTTATTAGGGAAATTATCACTTCGTGAATGGAGTTTATAATAAGACTAAATATACGTAGGGGAAAATTATCACTACGCGAAGGAGTTTAAAATTAGGTTAAGTTATACAGTGTGAAAAATTACACTTAGCGAAGAGTTAAAATTAGATTAAAAGATACTGAAAAAAAATCAGAACGTGAAGGATTTTTATTGATAAGACTAAGTTTTATACAGTGGGGAAATTATCACTACGCGCTAAGGAGTTTATAATAAGACCTAAGTTATATAGAGTGAGATAAATTTCATTACACGAATGAGTTTATAATTGGACTAAGTTATATAGTGGGAAATTATCAACTACGCTTACAGGGACGTTCTAATAATTTGACATAACTGTATAATATCCGCATGAAAAGTTAATCACTACGACGTAAGAGTTTTATATTAACTCTAAGACTATTATACCAGTGGGAAATCTTTCACTATCTCGCGCAAGAGAGGTTTATAATTAGAACGAGGCCGTAACAGAAAATCAAGACGGTCCGTGGTGGAACGGGCAGCAAGCACGTTCCCCAGAATCTCACGGTGATTTCAAGTTTTGTGACGTTCTGTTGCGATTTTTCCACGTTTGATCACGGTTGATGCAGATTGGCTGCACGTTTCGTGCCGTTTTGTCCAGGTGTGTCAAGGTTTTTACGGCAAGCCAAGGTGGATGAAAACCGTTTTGATGCGTTCTGACAAGGCATCTTACGGCTTGTTGTGGTTGAAAGTCCGACGTGATACGGCTTGTTACGTCGTATTACGGTCTTACGTTGCAAGCAAAATATGATAAGGGTATCATTGCCTGGCCTGGTACATATTTGCTACTTCATTGAATTATTTGTATTAATAAATAGGAATAGTCATTATCAAACACATTTAAACCCTCGAATTACACCACAGCTATTATTGCAAAAGGCAGATTAAATGAGTACAGAAAAAAATATTTGCGTAGAAACACTTGGCTATAATAATTATATATTTATACCAAATATGCTTTTAACAAATTTTGTAATTAAAACGTGTTTGAAATGACATTTTCGGCAATAGATATTGTTTCAGTTGCTCCAAAAAGCCCGGCATCAGACTTTCATCCTAGTTAAGCCTTTGCGGGCCGTAAAAAAACGTATTGGAGTCCGATCAAAACATGTAACACGTAGCAGACCTCATCAGATCGTAACAGCCTAAAGAGAACGTAATGGTATCCTTGATAGACCGTGCTAAAGACGTAGTGTTCCTTTAACCTCCGGGAACAGCACTTTCCCCTATATCCACGGTCAACCACGTAAACCGTAAAAGACCGTGGCAAAACTTCACAAGACCTAGCTTAACTTGAATACAGTTGCACAAATAGCCAAAATTCCACGGCGCACCACGTTTCGGGCAAACGGGGCTAACGTGGTCGCCGGGAACATAGTGTAAACCTAGTATAATAATAATTTCACCACTGTATCACTTAGTCTAATTTTAAACTCCTTTGCGTAGTGATAATTTTCCTACGGTTTAACTTAGAATAATTTAAAACTCCTTCGCGTAGTGATAATTTCACCACTGTATAACTTAGTCTAATTTTAAACTCCTTTGCGTAGTGATAATTTTCCTACGGTTTAACTTAGAATAATTTAAAACTCCTTCGCGTAGTGATAATTTCACCACGATATAACTTAGTCTAATTATAAATTCCTTCGAGTAGTGAAAATTTCCCCACCGTATAACTTAGTCTTATTATAAACTCCTTCGTGTAATGAAAATTTCTTCACTGTATAACGTAGTCTAATTATAAACTCCTTCGCGTAGAGATAATTTCTCCACCGTGTAACTTAGTCTTATTATAAACTCTTCGCGTAGTGATAATTTCCCCACTGTATAACTTAGTCTAATTATAAACTCCTTCGCGTAGTGATAATTTCCCCGCTGTATAACTTAGTCTAATTATAAACTCCTTCGCGTAGTGATAATTTCCCCACTGTATAACTTAGTCTAATTATAAACTCCTTCACGTAGGGATAATTTCCCCACTGTATAACTTAGTCTAATTATAAACTCCTTCGCGTAGTGATAATTTCCCCACTGTATAACTTAGTCTAATTATAAACTCCTTCGCGTAGTGATAATTTCCCCACTGTATAACTTAGTCTAATTATAAACTCCTTCGCGTAGTGATAATTTCCCAGCTGTATAACTTAGTCTAATTATAAACTCCTTCACGTAGGGATAATTTCCCCACGGTATAACTTTGTTTAATTATAAACTCCTTCTCGAAGTGATTATTTTCTGCTGCACATCTTTCGTCTAAATATAAACGTATTGATATGTTTGCGAGTGGATCCATTCGCGGAGATTTAAGACAGCGACATCAGAGAAAACTTCACCGGGAAAAACCTATTGCGAATAATTTCACATTTGTTTCATCATGTTATATGGATTATAAGAAAAAATAATTGAAAAGACATAATTGGACCGTATCATCAGTTTGCATGATTGTTACATGCCATGAACACGAATTTATATGTCAGAATTGTTTTTTTCGTTATTCTATACCTTTATTGTACTTTAATAATAGTAATAAATTTTATTTGAACTTGATTACATATTGAGCTTTGCAGCTCGTCTTGCACATGATTAAGATAGAAACATACATTACACACATATATATACAATAAACATGTATACTTTAAACATTATCATTGTAACAGTTAAAATTAGTAATGAATCTGGATTTTACCTCCACAGTCAATTGGTCTGTCAGAGGTATGTCTTTTTTCAAACTCGCAAGTTCATTTCGCATATCACTGAAATTTACAAAACAAAATAATAAATAATATCTTTCATAAATAAGATCACAGAACACATTGGAACAGTGCTGTAAAAGAGAGTCATTCTACGTGTAGGAACAGGTTTGTCAAAATTACATTTTGAAGGTTATATACCTACCTGGCTTTTATACGTTTTATTCCACATTTATAAATGTTTTCGACATCACGCTCAAAGAAGGTGCTGACTTTGCCATCCCTGTAATAAAGGTTAAGGTTAAAACGAAAGCTCACAATAATCGTGTCATGTACAATTCCCAGTGATCAGAATGTATTACATCTATGTATCCTCAATTTTCAGTAAATGTTCCGAATACGTAAAAAGACGCTACATGTCAATTTGACATGAAAAAAAAATATTTACCTAAAATTTACCTAAAATTGATATCAGTTTTACATGAAAAATTTTTTCAGGTCATGAAATTGACCTGAAGTCACCTAAATTCAATTCGGGTCACTTTCAGGTCAATTCTACCTGAAATTTACATTAATTCACCTTAATTCAGGTTAAATTCACCTTGAATTCAGGTCAATGAAATTCACCTAAACATTTTCTTCATGTGAAATTAAGGTCAATTTCATATAAATTTCAGGTCAAGGTTTTGACCTAAAATGACTTTTTGTTCGTTATAGGTAAATTTAACCAGAAAAAATCATCTGTAATTGACTGGAAATTGACATGAAACTACCTGAAGACTAAGGCAGTCTTAAGTAAAGACTTACTGAGCCAATCAAAGATTACGTTAAAAGAAGTAACATCATTTTGATTGGCTAAGCAAAAACTTCTAAAAGTCTCAGTTTGTTTCATTATCCTGGGGCCAGATGGTTAAATTAAACGTTTTCTCCTCTAAATTATCAAACCGTTATATCCACTATACATTTTCTTTCCAGAAAATAGAAGCAACAATAATTACAAATCGAGATAAAAAAAATAAAAAAAATGTGCGATTGCTCACAGCAATTATTCCTTCAAATAAGTTTTATTGAATTAACTAACTGTTAGTGGTATTGCAATTCAAGAGCTACAAGGAACAAGATGTCCCGAGTGACGTCATTATACTCACGTGATCAGGTACACGAGACATTTGCCGTTTGTAGAGAAGCCCGAACACGCGTACCGACCCGAAAGCACACCTCCAATCATATCTTTGTTGTGGCAGAGAAATTGCAACGTGTTCATGTACCTAAAATACAAAATGGATTCCTGTCACACGAGTAGCAGAACATCTTGCTCACATACTGGTACCTCCGAGAGACATATGTAATACATTACGTGTTTAATATAATAGCATATGTTAACGAAACTTATATTGAGAACTTTAAAAAGCTAAACTTAACTTTAAATAACCATGTTAATCAATAAGAAAATATTTCAATATCAAAACTTATTTTATACGATGAATGGAGGATGACAAAAATATTTTCTGAATTTGACACGAATTTACCATAGCGTTGCTGGCGTTTTGGTAAAAGATGGCCTTTTAAAACAATACACAGTTACTAAACTACAAGTAGACGACAGTATTGATGAAATGAAACCTAAACTTCATATGTTTAAAGACCATTGACCTAATGTGAAGTCTAAATATAAGCAATATTGGAAGAATAATTTGAGTAAACAATGGGTAACAGTCACATCTACAGAAAAAAAACCCTTACAATTCAATGGTCATGGGAACACGAAACGATTACTGAAAGATGTTTACTATGCTCAACGTAAAAACTCAACGAGCAAACTGAAGTCAGATAGGTCGTATTTGCGTGGATAATATATTCTCACGTTAGCCGGTTTAACGTTGAAAATGGACCTCCGTTGAAAATTGACCTCGAGCCATTTTTCAACGTTGAGAACTGACCGGCGTAGGGCATTGCATCAAACAACAACTTACCTATGGTAGATCTCTGCGATCATCTCTCTAGGCAACTGCCCTAAACTCTTAGCATTAACGTCTTTGAGGCCACTTTGCACGATTCGGCGTATTTCCTGGTGGTCTTTGGGTTTGATTGTTAGAGCGGCATCCTGGCGTATTTCTTTTTGAATAATGTCGTCGTCTTTGAAAAGATCTACCTGGAAAATAATGACGTGACACAAGAAAATTAAATCAAATTTAACGTATTATATGTATATTATATTTCATTTTTTATATTATTTTATGTTGTATCATTTTTATATTACATAATTCTTATAATATATTATTTTTATATTATATTTTTATATTATATTTTTTATGTTATTATTATTTGCTGATCAAGTGTATCCTGGATATCCAAGATCAATGTCGACAGCCTATAGGGACCGCAGAATCAAACCAAAAATAGATTTCTGGAAAACCCACGTTTAGACACAAGGTTCCATGGAGAGGTGAATGTAGGGTGCATCAGTTTCAAATGTTTAATTTGTCGGTAGGGCAATACATGTGCATGTAAAATATGTTAGGAAAATTTAAAATTCTGTCAAGTTTGTTTCTGACAGGTGAAGGTAATCAATAATGGAATTTTGTGAAAAGTTGGGTCAATTTTTGGTGCGGAATTTATCACAAGATGGCACCCCCACCTTAAGGTTTAGCAAGATAAAAGACCTTCATTAAAATCAGTGACGGTTGACCAGACTTGAATATCTAACCTGGACGGACATGGCAAACATTGTCGTCTATGAGAAATCATTTGGTTTTGCGGTCTCACTTATTGCAGGAGTGAGAATACATGTCTACACATACAGTAAACAAGGAAAAGAACAGTCATCGTATTTTGTGTATTTTTATTCTTCATAGATAACGAGCGGATCTACTTAGTTCCGAAAATATTCTATTCTCAATCAGGCGTGATGGAATACCTTACTAGTATAATGTGAGTTTTATACGGAAACTTCGGTTTCTTACACATTTGAACACTGCGAACGCTTCCATTCACATCATCATGCGTAATTTCAATAACTGAAGTAAATTAATTTCCAGTTGTTGTAAACAAAGATCTATTGAATATGGATAAACTCACATTGTTAAGTGCATATTGCAAAGCAGAGGTGGGTCCCGGTACCGTAGCAGTGAGGGGCACATGTTGTTTCGTGTACCGTCCGAATAGTAAACACATAATGAAGACAGAGCCCATGGCCACTAAGGCAAACTTGTGTAAAAAGGTAAGCCGCATCTTGATGTTTCTATGAATAAAAATATAGAAGAAATAATACAATTGATGCAATGTTGATTTTGATATGAAAATTTAAATTATAAACAAAACGTATAAAAGAATAGTATAACAGTTTCACGACCATCTTTTCTACGATTACGAAGTCATTCTTCTTCTCTATATTAAATTTACAACTTTTTGCAGAACTATAGGATTCTGGATTTTTCCTAGAAAATTGGCCATATGTTAGAATAGTGCATATTCATACGAAAGGTGGTGTTAATACTACGTCTCCTGTATGGGCAAATTGTTTACATCAGTTTTGGATTTATGACTTTTAGAGCGGAATAAGATAATAACCTTTTTACTGGAGATTTAAAAAATAAAAATCTCTACAATTGTCTTGTTTTACTCTAAGAAAGCATCAGATCTTGCTTATGAAATAAACCTTTGAACCAAATTAATTGAAGAATTATTTCAGGGAATCGGATATTGAAAAGTATAAAAATTAAACTTGCATTAAGAGAAAAAAGCATATATCATAAAATATCGAAATTAGCAAATTAACAAAATTGGGCTCTTTCAAGGCGTATTATTTCCCGATTTTGTAAGGTCTGTTTGTGAACTCAACTCTATAAATGAAAACTGTCCATCTATTGAATAACGCATGATCACCATTCTTATATTGATGAACACAGAAACTATGAATCACAAGGTGCATTGCAATTTTTGTTAAATGATTTGTAGAAGTATATTGATAAATAACTTATTTCAGAATTATGAATTATTTCAATATTTAGGGTCATTCTGTTTTAATTAGTTTGTGACACGTGTATAGCCGGTTATTAGATTCTAGAGTACACAGGTGAACTCTAGCTCAGCGGATTTGTGCACACCTACAAAAGAAATGGGCTAGCCTTAGACGTTTAGAAAGTAGACTTTTTCGTATTTATTTATTTATCAATTTTTGTTTTGTGTAAAAATGTTTGAAAGTGGGTTACAATAACTAGTCGTCATATGTTTGAGAATAAGGTAGATAACCGTTGCATAATGTGAGTAAATTTTATTCTGACGAATGGATTGTACATATACTAATAACAGATTATGTTTCGGATATCTTTGGACATGCAGCTTAGAAGGGAAAACATTATACAAGCTAATCTTAATTAAAAACTAATTAGTTTTATACCTTTAAGATGTGAGGAATAATAATATATAAACCAATGACGTTTTGTATTTTAACCTAGAGTGCTATCTAAAGAAACCTACATATATATCTAAAACACCGATATCATCGCATAATCTTAAAACTGAAAGCCGAAGACATATCAGCTCTCAGAGAAGATATCAACTTATGAACATTATGTGATATTGAAGAAGAGATTCAATTCATTCCATAATGAATTATTATTTACATTTACAGAACAAATATTTAAAAGGTCCGCTACCTTTCCGAAAAACATGTGTTTTTAAAACAGTAATTAAATAAGAAAATACATAATATCGATGGCCTAGGATGAGGCTACAACACCAAACAAATGCAAGATTTCCTGATTGATGATCTTCTGTCATTAATATGTAGGTTTACAGTAAAGAATCATTTCGCTGTTATGTTGTCTGGCGCAGTGATAGCTCGGCAATAAGGACGACGACAGGAAACATAAGACGACCCGCGTTATGAAAGTTAGCATTTGATTTAATTTAATTTAATTGTTCAGAATGTGTTGACAAGCGTAGCATTAACGGTATGCCGATAACTTTTGCGAATAAACAAACTTATCAATCTCGTTTACATTTCATAGGCCTTTAAACAAAATATTGTTTTCGAAATTTAAGCATTCTCAGACGTATCCAACCATAATCTGTGATTTAAAAATGGTTGTCGCGTCATCTATTGTTTCTAAGGAGACATTTCGGTGAGGCTGATTCTGTAACATAACCAACATGTTAATATATTATTCTACAATGACTATGAAACATAAAAAATATAAACAAATTAAACATCATTGTTACAAAAATAATTGAGACCGTAAAGCTAAACAAGTAAATATGTACAATATGTACACAATACCCATACCCGAGTTGGTGTCACTGACGTTAAATATTTGATAAAATCTTATCTTATAAAAAAAATCGGAAAATATCGTGCGCCTTATAACGTAAACACAATATTGTAATAGCGGTTTTACTCATTTGACGCGGGCCAGGTGCGTTATACAAGACAATATACACACGATAAGATTCACACAATACTTTGACCACAATTGCCTTTTCTATCACAGTAAAATCAACTACTCCGACTTTAGCCAAAATACACAACACGGGTCGGTAAAGATCTTCAGTCATTATCTCGAAGAAATACAACAATACTTTTATATAAAGGTAAGCAAATATCAAATGAAAACAAACGTATTCACATGTTTTTCCGCTTCACTGAAATCCCCCTCTCGTATTCGTTATTACAATTCAAACTTCAAACTTTATTATTAGTCTCTGTACAAAATACATTGTGTAGAGAAACATATTTACAACAGTCAAGAAATGCAACATAGAAGGAGGAAAAATAATATGACTTTTTTAAACATAGCTTTGATAAATTTACATAAATTTCTCATTATTTTTATATTATTTGAGTTTATAAGCTGTGGAAGTTTTATGATATTTGGTATGGTGTGATAGTACTCATTAACATATAATTTCCTTTCTAAGGTCCAAAACGGACACTTTACTAAATAATGGAATTCATCACCAATATCATTGGTATCACAATAAATACAAATTCTATTTTGATAATTCATATTAATCCAATTATCAGACTCCACAAGGAATTTATGATTACTTGTTCTAAATT
Organism: Argopecten irradians irradians; assembly: GCA_004382745.1. Taxonomy (NCBI): domain Eukaryota; kingdom Metazoa; phylum Mollusca; class Bivalvia; order Pectinida; family Pectinidae; genus Argopecten; species Argopecten irradians. The sequence continues at coordinate 4,990,126 of SAYR01039763.1, forward strand.
TACACATTAAAATTCTTTCATTATCATTTAATATATCAAAATATTTTTCAAAATTACATTAGTTTTTGTATATTCTATAGCAAATTGACTTTGAGGAACAAAAAATGTCATTATTCCATTTTTGTATGAAACAATGGAACAAGAAGCACACATTTAATGCCTTTAGATAGTGGAGTAAGTTTTGTGAAAATTAAGGACAATTTGGAACTTAAACCCATGTCGTACAAATGTCTTCAGATTCTGTATGATATGTCATATGATAGTATGGTGGGGTTAAATTGAAGGCTCCAGTTGTGAATTCAAGCATATATATATATACATTTGAGATTTACAAATTTGTAGTTACATTCGAATTATTGATGTTGAGATTTTATTTGATAGGATCAGAGATGAAATGAATTAGCTCATTAAAAAATATCAACCATATATTTTAACCTTTCATTATCATTTAATGAAAACACCATACATTTGGTTTTATCACTATTCACTCTTAATTTCCAGCGAATATAGTATTCACTAAATAAATCAAGCTGATTTTGAAGATCAGTAGGATTATTGGAAAATAGAATTGTGTCATCTGCATACAATAGAACGAAAAGCTTTATATACATACAAAGATCCATTTCAAATTTATTGCTTAGACATTCAATGCCTTTTATATTAAAAATCTTCTATATCATTAAGATACAAACTAAATAAAAAGGGGGATAAATTTTCCCCTTGTCTCAATCCAATATCGCATGGGAAAAACCCTGATTGACGACCATTGAAGTTAGTTTTAGATTTAATTCCTTGAAACGTATTATATATGACCGTGTACATTTTACCATTCACATTATTAATTAATAGTTTATTCCACAAACCTTTTCTCCAAATTTTATCGAAAGCCTTCTCGAAGTCAATAAAAACGCAAAATAGCTTCTTTTTAACATATTTGTAAGAAAAATTAGAGAGTAGAAAACGTAAATATTATCCAACGTCGAGTATTTCTTTCGGAAGCCAGCTTGACTTTCCGATATAACATTATATTGTTCGGAGTACCTTTGGAGTCTTTCATTCAATATACATGTAAACAATTTTCCAAGGCAACTAACAATTGTGATTGGTCTAAAGTGTTTAGGATTATCAACTGCACCTTTATTTTTATATATTGGAATTATACAACCCTCTAACCATTGTTCCGGTATTTTACCACTATCAAAAATAAAATTAAATAATTTAACATAAAGATCTAACATTTTTGGAGTTGAATATTTAATATATTCATTTAAAATCTTATCGTCAGCACATGCTTTATTAGATTTAAGAAACTTGATAGCTCTTTCAACTTCATCTCTAGTTATATAATTATTTATTTCATGGCTAATCTGGTTATCATTAAACTCAATTAAGACATGATCATTTTCAGCGTCATTTTCAGCAGCATTTAAAATAGTCAAACATTGTTTCTAATGGAATCTGTGTTTTTGATGTTTTCTTTATACAATTATTTAACTGTTTCCAATAATCTTTAGGATTACTACTTTTCGTATCATTAAATTTTAACCTCATATGCCGTCTGTATTTATATATACATTTGTTCATAGTTTTTCTATAGGTTTTTTGAGATCATTGTAACATGCTTCCTGTCTCGTTACCAGATCTTTTCAAGTTCCTGAAATAGTAACAAACAATGTAAATATTAATTCTAATTAGAAATTAAAGTAATAGAATGTACAAAGTTTGTGTTTTCATTGCCTTAAACAGTACAGACAGTCAAGAACTTCTTATCCTCCGAGGTCTATATGGGAACCCAACCCCAAGGACTCTTTTTCCCGATCGTGCAAGCACCAACGTGAGAGCAAAGGGTTTAGAACCGTTGACTAACTTACGCATCGTCTTCAATTAATCCCGCATTAGTTTTGGATCCATTTATCACGGATCAGAGGGTTATAGAGTCAGGTAACATATTACATTTGTATATGACTTTTCAATTTCATGGTACATATCTCTTCCCGATTGAGGTGTGGACAAACCCAAGGAACTGTTTTTTCGAGCCGAAGCTCCTTAAAGTTGGTCCCCCAATTACCCGAGGGGAGGAAATGTTTTGAAATCATGCGTATAAGGTCTCTAAATACTACGGTTGTGTTACCTAAAATAGCAGAATCATATATAATTATTATATGGTGGTTCAATAATATAAACAATGAATTGATTATTGTCTTCGCTAGGACTGAGGGTTATCTATGTCCCTTCTCATTCATTTCATGACTAATAAATATAAATGGCCTACAGGAGCCATCTTGGTATTTGTTGGGATAGTTAAAAGTTTGTTATCGCTATTTCACAGAAAGTAAGCAAGGGATCTCACTGAATTTCACATGTAGGTTCCCCTCCATTAGGATCTAGTTGTTGCACATTGCATTTTGGGACCTAGGGTCTAGTTGTTGCACATCGCATTTTTTGGACGCTGTATGATCGGTCAACAAAATGGGCCACAGGCAACACATCTTTGGATTGATATGATTAAGTTTGTTTAACACGTATTTTCTCAGAAACGTCTGAAAACGCTCTTGTCTCAAATTGTCATATGTAGACTTCCGTGCTAGAGGCGTCCTAGTTGTTCATATTGCATTTTGGACCCTACAAATCCCCGTCATCTCTGCTCTCATCCTCTTACAACATTAGGACATTAACGTAAAGTAGTCTCATGCCAACAACAAGCCAAGGTACCAAAACATCTAAACATAACTTCACAGGATATCGGAGCTAGCAACTCACACTCTTCTATATCATATGGACACTATTAAAAACAAACACAGGAGAACACCACTATCAACAACAGGACAAACACAAAAGAAAGGCTGAACGTACACATGATCTGATCTCTCAATTCCAATATACACAAGAACTACACGTATGAAACGGAAAGATTAACTCTCCACTTTCCTCATTATCTTCATATTGAGAAGTCATATTCCGCTAGACAGTAAGAACTCAAACACAGGCCTTTATAAGTTCTCATCATTTACTATTTTGCCATTTAGCGACTTATCCCATTACTACTTAATGTATAATCGTGATTCTGCATTATGAGAAACCCCTGGACGTACGAGAGATGCCTTAAATGTGACACACCAAATACAAATCGCTTCTCTAGTCTACGGAAAATAACACGCTCAAGCACAATTACACTCTCAACAACCACCATACAATTGTATTCACGACAACTAGCATCATGAGATTTTCCGGGGTTCGAATCTGTATAACAGAATTCTGACCTGGCTATCTATAGTATAAACTCGGAGGCAAAAGAATAGAACAGGTAATTAGCGTTTGTGTACATCAAAGAGCCATAACGGTACACTGTGGTTTAATGTATGGCTTGAGAAGTTGGCGCGTCGCTCACTCTGTAACTAGTAGTCTTGCAGCAGGAAATATTTTGTTTGTTCTGTGAATTGGTCTATAGAGATGTTTTCCCTGGCTGAGTTAACTGCCTAAGTATAGAATAAGCTCCAGGGGGTGTAGGATGTCGTAAGTGCTCGGAAGAGATCCCTGAAATAGTATCGGAGGAATGGACAAACCATAAAGGACATCTTTCACATTCAACATCTTCAATTCCACTTCAATAAACAAAAACATAACAGAGTCACAACTCTCTCTCTAGCGTTCACTAATAAATCCAATAACGCTATAAGACAATGTAAATAATATTTCAATAGCTCAGCGGATTTGTGCATATAATTATATACATAGAATGTGCTATTTTGGGTTAACAAGCATTGAACTTAGTAATGCTTCTGATATAAAATAATAGGTTTTTAGGTTTAAATTAAGATTAAGGAGCCACTGAAATCATGTCTATTTTTAGCTTTAGGGCGCCATTCAAGACGGCCGCCAATTCAGAACTTTTCGCTCTAGAATAGAGTATAAAATTCGAGATATAGATTCGTCACAAATTATCAGTTTTAAATTAGCTAACAGAAACGATTCCAAAATGCAGAAATGATGCGTGTGGGTTGATAGATTCAAATGTCATAAATTATAATAGCACACAAATTGTAACATATGGCTTGTGCCAAAAAAGAAGACAGTTAATTGGCATTTCCAATCAGTGTCCGATTTCACACATCACCTATTTTGTCTTCAATTCTTTGATGGCTTATTTGTTTTTCTACATGATCCAGTATTATTCCACAAAAGGCAAGATGTTTTGATATTGGATTTTGCTTTTCCGGTTGTAGCGCCATGGTCAAAATGGACGCCATATTGAAATTTTCCACCCAACTTAAAAAAATACCAGTTCCACAGTTCATCGAATACATTTATAATTAAGAGCTATATTTCGGCAATTGTTTTGTTCACGCCTAACAAGATTATCTTAAGAAAAACGATGTGAGTAATATATTATGTAAGATATTTTAGAAAGGAGTGGTCCATTTTAAATTTATGGTACACAAATATTTAATACCGAAGATTCTTTGATGTATTACTAATCGTATTTACATTTTTGTTAGCACTTGTACTTATAGTTTTATATATAAAGGTAAATATGTGAAAAATATTATGCTATGACTTGCTACAGGTTTTTTAGTCTAGATAACAGACCTATGTAGTATGGAGTCTACTTGCCGCATATAACAAGAATTATGCATCTGTACTGTGAATACAATTCCTAGAATACAACTAAGGATAAACTTTCCGCCAATGCACTAACAACGGCCATTTTGGTCCATTGGTAAATGACCAAATTCCTGACAAACCATTGCCATAATAAAGAGCGAACGAGGTTGCTTTTTAATCTATACCAAATCTCTAAGCTTTGAGGCTTTGGATTGTTTGCAGGTTCCAGAATTAGTCATAATACAATTCATTAAGACCAACAAAATAATAAACATAAACATAAGCAAGTCATTAAAAACATACCTCGAAACCTTGGTTTTGATGTGTTAACTGGAATCCTTCAATGGTGTTCGTGTCTTGTAAGACTCGACACAAGGGATAATAGCGCGACTTGTTGATAGTCACAACAGTTTTAGAATATAGACAATGAATGTATAGGCACCAGCACTTTTAGGCCTTTATTAAATATTACTCGTGGACAGGTCAAACGTAATTGCAGAGCATTTAGAAGAACAGAACTGCCATTCAGCAACCATCCAAAAGAGAGACATCTCAAACAAGTTGCAAATTCCTCATTGAAGAAATAATCGCCTTTCTTAAGAAGTATATCGTTGCTAGCAAGAACCTAGCTGAGATCACGCCTGTCCACCATTACCCTCGCAACTTAAGTAAGGTTTGAAATCTGAATTCCGAATTTTACTCGGAACGTATGTGGAACTCTGAGAACAGAATATTGAAGGAGCAGTTTATAGTAAACATTCTCAGAAATTTGTTTGTTTCACAACATTCGAAAAACTACGGCACACTAAATGTTTTTCCTGTTAAAGACACCTTCTCCGGGTTTGCAATCATAAGGAGGCAAACGCGAGAATGATCCTCCATAAGACAGATGCTGTTTACGAAATGTATGCAAAAATTCCATCCAAACAGTGACAGACACAGAAGTTGGTTTGCCTTAGTATAGCAGCTGTTACCAAATTCAGCCTTAAGCGAAGTAATGGGTGGGCCTTGAAAAACTGAGAAATTATCGATAAATCCCTGCCCTCATGATACTGCCTCTGCTAGTGGCCCTGAGAAAATCATAATTCTTCGCTTAATTCCATGCCTAAACCGGGCGTGACGCTGTATCAGCATTATACACAAAGGCACGAAACAGCTTAGGATACATGGAAGATATATGGGAAGCAACTCAAAGCATTTCTAGAATTATCACAGTGCCAAGAAGAAATACCAAGTGAGTTTTCAAGTATCATTAGAAAGAATTTCACTGGCTCAAGTTAGCTATGCTAAACTATGCTAACCGCAGATGAGGAATCCCTGGAACTGTTTACTCATAGAAATGACGAACACTGGATCATGATTCACGCCAACGTACTAGCGCTCGACACTCTATGAGCACGCCTCAACATGAGTGGCACTCATTTCTATGTGTGACGTCATAAGAGCGCAATTACAAGCGATCATGGATTTACTGAATCCTGGCAAATGGGACGGGTCATTGAGGATGGTTGGAAGCCGAAAGGACGATAAGTACTCGGTTTATGTAATGAGTGGGTTGTTTACCTGTAGATACGAAATCTGAAGGATTATCATGACGACATTTTGGTTAACTCGATATTAGGCCTTTTTCTGTGATTGATGAACCTGCGAGTGGGTCATTCGAGAGGAAGTGAAGATGCTGGTAATAGTGTCTTTTAACGTTAATTTTAGTTACGACTGTACAGGAAATTTCTTGCATTTGTGGCTGTTGTGGAAGCGTGGTTGAGTATTCTGCTGTCGTCTTTCGCCTTCAAACTCACATGATTCGCATTTCTATGACTAAGAATGCTACCAATAACAAAACAACGCAGCCCTTTCACGACTGGAAGTTTCCGTTGTATGTCGATTAAGTTGATATTAAGCCTTGAATGTGGAATATGCAACTGGTAAAGGTTCAGCTAGATTTTATCACGACAGTACTTGAGCATGTAAATACTTGGTGATCTGCTGTCGCATTTTCCCCTTCATAAACCACATAATGACTCTCACTATAAAAATTTCTCTATGAAATTAATGTCGTAGAAAATCCCTACAACCATACATGCTATCGAAAATTATATCTGATTATTTTCCTCAACAATTGAAAACCAGGAGTTTCTTAATGTGAAGTCGATGACCTGATCTGAGTGTCCTGAGTCCATTATTTTTTGAATCTGGACCATGATTCATATGGTCCATTATATTTTTGACAGATATATTCCAATCAAGAAGTGAAGATAGATAACTTCTTGTGAATATATTATACAATCGGCTTTTATCATTCCATAATTTGAAGCTGAGAGAATATGATCCCTAATTAGCGTTTTGCTGGGACTACAGCATTTTAATTCGTTTTGATGGACAGCACATATGACAACTTATTAATGATAACAATATTTTGGTTGTACCCCGTTACATACGTTGTTCTTAACTATTGCTTTGGTATTTTAGTGATAAACGACAATGAAAAAGTTTCATATAGTTTGAAGGAAGATTGATGTTTTTAGGCTGTTTGTTAGAGCCCATTTTGATAAAAATGGCCGGCCATATTGTCTAAGAATTTTTTTAAGTGGCTTCTTATCATAAATCACTATATTATGGATCTCCAAACTTCCGCGCGGTCAATGAAACAAAAAACACATGAGCTTCAGACCTATTGTCTCGACGAAGTACAGACTTTCTTTTATACTATGAGCATTTATCGAAGACCTCCCTTGCCAAATTCATAACTTACAATATGGAAAAGAAAACAATATGGAGATGAAACAATGGAAACATTTACACTCGTACTAATGGAACTTATCATTTCCCTACTTCACACACAATAATACATGTCGTGTGATAAATCCAGTGCACGTGCCATTTATCCAGGGGTTCCGAACACTTACATCTCTAACACTTCCACTGGAGTAAATCAAAAAATCATATTCAAAACTGAAATTGCAGCTCAGCGGGAACAAAATCGACCAATTACAGGCCTGCAGAAAATTTCCCTAAAAACTGAACCCAGGCATCCTCATCAAAACAACAAATCATTTCCACCAAACTACACCCCTTGTTTCTATACAAATTCAACAACAAAACTACCAAGGAAAAACCCACTGTATGGACGTCACGTCGCTTTTGCGTACACTAATCTGGATATAAACAAGTCAACACAAATTCAAGCATACCATATTACAGTTTCGAATCAGCGATTCATCTGTGGTCATATGAAAGGAAGGGATATTCCAATCACGAAGCATCGCCTTCCACAACACAACATGTTCAGGCCTAATGCTGCGTTATTAACACGACAGGACAATAATTAAGCACATTAAGCTCCTGGGACGGCAAATTCAGTGGCGTTATTCAAAGGAACTCAAAGACATCACTGCCCAGCTTTAATATAACCTTCGCATCTCATACTTGATATGTTTATGGAGCTTAGACTGATAACACGCGCATTGTTTACATAGAAGAAATATACTACGACTACTATATTTCGGCCGGTAACGAAATTGGTCCCTATGTGCCGTAGTGGTGCACTGCTCGAAAATCACTCGGCTAGTTTTCTATATCTTTTTGTAGTTTTCATTTTATGAGTATACAATGCATTACATATTATGATTTGTCAAAACAAAACTACATCTTAAATTACGCAAGTACCAGTCCACAAAACGCGTAAAATAACTCAACTAATTTGTTGGAAGTGCAACAGTAGAAATGTCCCTATTTTAGAAAGATATTTTTATATGTATTATGCAAAAAATATTGCCTTCGATGAGAGTTTGATTTTTTATGTGGTTCAGTTTTTATTGCTAAGTGGGTAAGCGAATAATCATAACAACGTTGATAAAATGCATAACAAAAACGTTTGTTTAATTATTGTATTTCATATCATTTACTTTTGCTCATTAGCTAGTTATGTAGGCACACACAATTGGTATGCTCTAAAGAAGACACCATTTTCTGTCAAATATATAGTTCGTTTTTAGATTAAATTATATGCTGAAGCATAAAAATAAGACGAATACATCATTTCTGTCAAAAAAAAGTCTTTGAGCACATATTGCAGCTAGTTAACCTATATACCAAGAGTTATATATAAATGTACGGTATTGGTCAACCTGGTTTATTTAGGAAATGATCAATAAAAATCTCGATAGCATATTTTGATATGTAAAAAACTAAAAATTGAACCTATTGTGTTTGCGACCAACAATTTTAATGTAGCAATTTTAATAATTTTACAGCAACCAAAATGGAGTGAACAATATGAGTATATAACTCCAATGGTTTAGTTAGTGTCTTAAAGTATATCATTTAACGTGACGCTATTTACCGAAAAATTGGTACGGCTTAACTCTCAATTTTGGGTACTGCACTAACGGAAATTAGGGTATCAACACTTTTTAATTATACAGAAGCGATACTTTCAGTGATACAGTCTCAGAAACATGATAAATAAATTCCTGGAATCAAAGTCATTATGAGTGATTAACTTGTGACTGTGACATTTTCATTACGTTATAAATTTTTGCTGTTTGCTTATTAATCTCTATTTAATAATTAATTGAAAATTATGATAAAATAATAGAAAAAAATCCGGGACGACGTTGGCGAGACAGACCCTAAAACTCCAACTTTCAAATCAGAAAAGCAATTTGCTGAATGGGACATTTTTGACACGATATGTGGCTTTAATAACTAAAGTTGGAAATGTCCTTTACTGAATTCGAACATGTTTTATTACAATGTCAAGACAGTTATATATTTCAAGGTATCAATTTATAGAGGTGTACAAGCCATTTTGGTGGCTAGATACACAAGGAGCTGAGATCCGGTTGGTATGTCTATCAATAGCTCTCTACCTATTTAGGATATTTTATCAATACACAGTAAAAAATGTACCTTAAAGGTCTGAAGGCGAATCCTTCTTGTTTAGTGTACATTGCTCAAAGAATATCTTTGGATTATAGCCATGAATTTTTGTTTTGAGGCGGAAATATTTCTTTCACTAGGAAGTGCAGAAAATTTATGAATTTTAGTCAGCGGTCACTTATAAAAATAGGCAAGACGAGATAAGTTGTTTAGGTATTCCCGGGGACGTTCTTTGGGGTATGGCATAAAGTTTACATTTGGTCCTTCGACAGTGAGCTAATAGGGATAATATAAACATTAAATTTCACATTTTATTATCAATTTCTTAATGTCAATTCAAGCACTCATGGAACACATCTATATGAATATATTGTATGACCAAAAAGCATTTACTGCCTCACTTAAAAACTTCTCACAAGGAAAGTGTGACAATAGATATCTTGCTCTTCAGCTGAGCTACACATAATCCTCTTTGGCCATCAGGATTATTACATGACCATGAAGGGGTGTGAAACCATGTGTTCGCCAAATGGTAATAAATGCATGTAAAGAGAGGAACAAATCATACCCAATTTTTAATGATTAGGTCAATCAATAGACCAACTAACCATAGTAAGACAATGAAATACAAACATCAGTGTTAACTATAATTAAATCACAAAAAGCTTCTATATATAGATAAGACGCTCACCACCGCTTGACGGAATACTTTTTTGCATCAAATAATTATGAGGCAGACGAAACATTGATAGTTTTTTCATCCGAAGCACATATATTACTACTTTTTCATGCTTAAGTAGGAAGCACATTATAATACACCGGGTTTACGGTCAGTTATTGGTTCAATGATTGGGGTATCGTATTTGGTTTGATAAGGCGAATGTCAATTAATAATATATTGCAAGAGGCAAAATGTTTCATCACTCTTTTTGGATACGAAGCAATACCTAAGCATTAGTCAAGAAACAGCGGGTATTACATATAGGTTACTCAGATGCAAAGGCATACTGGAAGTTAGCACGGAGCAGGGCAAGACATCAAAATTACAAGGGACATTTTACAAATTGGATCTTTAGGCGAAAGTATATTAACATATTCTCATATACTTTCACTGGATCGGGATTAGCGTATATAACAAACTTTAAATTATACGGGAAAATGTCTAATTGAAAAAGGAGAATTTATCGATTTTATTATTGAGACTTTTCTTGCATAAATGCCGCATTCCCACGTTGGTCTTTGAATGGGTTAAAACAATCAAGAAATATATTACACTCCGTAAGATAATTTCAAGATACTCATTTGAAGCAGATGAACTATGGTAGACCATTAATGCATTGTGGTTTTCTCATTTTTACCATAAATACTTTCCACGACACGACATTTTTCCGGACGCAATAACAGGCCAATTAATACTAAAAAACAATTACACAATCACAAAAATGCACTATCATGAACATAAAAGGCCAAAGACCATACACTACACGTAGGAGAATACTGGCTTCATGGCCTTTTTCACCTCTCTAGGCGATATTTATATATCAGTATTCTCACATGAAGTTATTATACAACACATAATCAGAAACAATCCATATATTAAAAAAGGGTAGTGCATGCAAAAGTATATATAGAACTAATTGTTCTTCACACTCAACACACTATTTACTGGCACCATCACATCGGAGTTCACAATATATGGTATAACTTAAAACAAATTACTAGTTTTAACGCAACTTAAAGGTAAGCATGCACCTCATATTAACAGGAATCATCAACAGTCAAGACACTATACATGACGCCAAACTGGAAATAAATGTGCTTTAGCGCTATAGGACCACATAAAACACAAACAATTGAGTGAAAAAATAATTCAAATTCTCCAAGAATTTTTGGATGCTTTTTACTTCATACAAACAAAACAAGTCAGTAAGTCTACACTACTAACCTACCGATTATACATTAATACAATATCTTTGTACGTTAAACGTTAAAGCGTTCTGCATGAGCAAGACAGCACTCTTTTTCACACAAGTAAGATAAATATTGCTTAAATAGTTAAATTGTGGTAAACAAGAATTTTGTCCTGCGCCCTGTCATCTTGCAACAAAAAATGTACAATTTTTGGCATATTCCTCTTCTGCAAAAAACCACAAATTAGCGGTCCACAGACTAGAGTAAGTGGAGACTTTAAGATTCATAACACAACTCATTTATCAACTGTTTATGTTCAAAACGGATACCTCGGAGATGTGAGCTATAGGTATAGGAAACAGACTATCGACCGTTCAAAAATACTAAGTTGTAAGAACTATTTTAATTATCAAACTTTTATATCTAACGGTCCAACAAACGCCCTGGTTACCTATCTACCTCTCATAACTTCATCACTCAAACCACTACTGGACGATTTTTCTGCAACTTGTCTACCCTAGCGTGAACCCCACCCCATTATTACATGTTTTTTGAGTTTGTGAAACTTGGAAATTTGCTTATTCACAACTTTTGCATAAGTCGAATTATGTTGATAATAGTGGTAATATAAATAGCGTATTACATAATACAAAAATGCGACACTATATTGTTACGTTCAACGGATATCTTCTTTCCGACACGCCTCCACACCCTCTATTTAATATTTAACCGACATCATTCAATAGATCCCTTTCTTCAACATCACAGGTGATCTGAAAATGTTACCCGTTATCTACAATTTGGATAATCAATAGTGTATCAGGCAGCCTTTAACATCCACGACAGTTCATTTTTATTTACTACCTCACTCCCTCTAAAGATTAGGTTAAGTATGTAACTGAAATAATAGTTATCCTTATGAAATACCACGTTCTTACATTGTCAAGAGTTGGACACAACGAATACAAACATCATAAACGATATCTGCTGGCAATCTTAAATTATTTGAAAACCAATTCTTACCTGTAAGTATGGTGTTGTTCCTCTCGTCTAGTGGCGTATAATGACGGCGATTTACATGGTGTTGTACGTGTACATAGCTTACCTACCATACACCACTGATCAACTCGGCCATAACAACGCTCCTACGCTAAACATAACCTTTATTGGAATCCGACGGAG
>SAYR01039763.1:5002726-5013207 GCA_004382745.1 Argopecten irradians irradians
CGACGAGTTTCGCATTTCGTTTATTTTATTTACCAAATCAATACAGCCAATACATGTAGGTTTCAAGTGACAACTTAGTCTAAGAATGAAATAAAATTTGTGAACATATCGAAAACAAACCCGACCTAATTGCAGTTGGTGATATGCCAGAAAAAGTCTACTGGGTGAGATTTAAACATCGATCACTGTCCGCTATCACACAAACGGCGTGCGTAATTGGAGTAAGGCATTTTTATGTCTATAACTACTCAAATCGCTCTTACAATAGCATGCTTACCTTAATAGTACAATAGCTTGTCGGAAAAACTATCATATTTACGGTATGTGCTCAACTTACGTGAACCGGGTCTTCTATTCTATATTTCTTATATATTATTATATTATTTCTTCTTTCTTCTATAGTATTTCTTCTACGTTACTGACATCTGGGGATATCGAATTAACCATTGAAGAAAATGAATTTATTCTTTCTAGCGTAAAGTGTTATTTCTATCTCTGCCACTAACAGATTCAATTAACTTTACATCTTATATTTTTGTCTTTATATTATTTGTAGGTATTTATTTTACATAAATTGGTACTGATACGTGTATATACCTTGTTCTATTTTCATTGCACAGTCAAACTTTTTTTTAAATTTCAAACTTTATTAGTCTCTTTACATTTCTGATTTATTTAAACAAGAAGATTATTATTTGGTTTAATACCATACAAACATTTTGTATGTAAAAGATATGATAAATACCTATAACATAATGGTTGATATACAATTATACATCTTTACAACATGACTATATATATGTAATAATGATGATATTATGTATCATGTTATACATTTATGTGAACTGTATGCAGATGTATGTGATTATTCTGAAAAAAATAACTTGAATAAAAAATTGTTGAAATGAAATAGTGTATTTATTATACAGTACAGCTCACGTGGATTTTACAAAATCCACCCGCCCGCCACGGACGCCCACGCTATGCCCACCAGTGGGCATTCGTGGGCTATAGTGCCCACGCAAGGACAGGGTCCGTGACGGATCGTCAGCCTACATGGGCGTCCATGCAATAGCGCGATTCGTCGCGGAATGTCAGATAGCGTGGACAGTGATCTTGCTTAAATATTTCCATATTCATCGTCTCCTCATCACGGTAAAAGGCAAAGATATTCCTCTCCCATTTAAGAGTTATCCCCCTTTCATTTGACAGCGGGTAATCTAATTTTCGCTCAGATTCTACTGTAGCAAGTCTCGGGATTCCTTACGTACATGCATTTTGTGATCATTGTGTGGAATTCATCAATGCTTCATATTCCAATATTAAAGGGTCTTACTTATAAATGTTATATCACACATCTTGCAAATATGTGGTCTACATTTAATGACATATAATAAACATCTAAAGAGTGTAGGTGTCAGATTCACAGACTACGTTTAGGAAGAGTTACACAAATTAAAGGCGATATTGTCTACATATTCTTTTGTAGAATTATTCCGAGAATATGGAGATGTTTATAAGATCTTCATTATTCATTGTTGCCATATACTTAACCATAGTTCTATGATCGTTTTAAGGAAGGATTAACAAAGCGGTCAAAATAATTATACATGGAATGGCAATTCTAATGAATCTACAAAAAATATATGTATATCATGTTTTGTAAACGTTTACTAGGCGCACTATGAAACGTGATATATATCCCCTGTTTACATTAATTGAGTATTGAATAAACTAAAACCTGGTACAAACTCAAAATTGCATTTTTAAATCGTGTTGTCTACAATGGGACTGTTAGAACACAATGATTTATGAGTAATAAATATGATAATGAATTGTATGGAATAGATTTAGATTACTTTTGGCAAACAGATAAAATACACTGTAGATCGCATTTTTATCGTATAACCAAGCAAAACTTAATGGACATGTATTGACAAGATTTTATTGAACATAAAGAGTACGAACATCTTCAAACGATTCTTTTACTCATGTCTTGAATTCGAGTTTTGTTTACAATATTATTTACCAAAACCAAAATTGAAAGATAACGTTTTGAAAATGTTAATCTCTGCGCACAATCTTATCTAGAAAACGGTTGTTACCATTGTATACCTATACCACATCATTTAAGATATATGTTTTTCGTAATCTATATGATGCTGTAAATGTAATTCCTATGTTAATCTGATATCAGTAAAATTTCATCAAAAAACTTATGTTTCGCAAATCAAGTACGTGTATGTATCAATTAATATAACGTAACAGAATTTGAGAATAATGCAAAATGCAATAAAGTCGCTTAAGCAAAAGAAAAAGATCTTTATCAATCAATAACATATGTATACCAAGGATTTATACGTGATATCTACGACCTTGGTTATATTCTTCCGAATGTAGTACTGTCGATATTCATGTTTGTGATGTATAACTATGGGTAGTTATGACAGACCCTAGTTTCCATGGTATATACCATTTAAATGTAATCGTGTATAGATATGTATATCAGCTGATGAGTCAACATACAATGTACTCCAGTCTCCTTGTATTTGTTCCGGTTTAAACCGAGTATGAGACACACACAAAAACGGATTGTCACAATCATGTATTTATTTCATATTAAGCTTTTATCAATAGTTTATAAATCCTTGCTTTCACTTACGACTGAAGAAATATACACATACTCCTTTAAAATAAAATAAATAAATGATTATCATTGCTATTCTACGTACAAGTATAATTATGGTTTATTTCTATATTGTGTATTTATTTATTTTAATGCATTAACGTACGTGTAAGGCAATTTACAATAACTATAATCGACGCATATACCTTAAAGTCAAGGATTTATGAGCGAGACATCTCTCATATATTAGTTCTTGTACTTGTAAATCAAAAGTTGTATCCGCATTTGATTGGTAGATGTCTGTCGTTAACCTGTCAGTCATGCTGTATAGGCAGTTGATTGGTCGATCGATGCGAGAGCGTAATGGTTATTTCGTCACACTCGAGTGGGCTTGCCCTGAACAGGGACCAAGATTTCTTTGCCCTGAAATATATTGTTATATTGGCCTGATCTCCACTTTCTCACTTTTAGGAAAATAGAGAAAAGTGAAAACAACAGTAACATATTGGTTTACCTACACGTTCATCTAAGCTACATGTAGCCTGTTAAAAATGGGGAAATTGCTAAAGCAATAAAAATTGAATTGTAACCAAACACCTGTGTCTGGATCCCCAGCTGACAGAGATCAATCAATGCCCGAGTAGTGTCCGTCTTTAATTCAAGGGTTTTACGTACCTTCGCGATAAATAGTTCAGTGTCAGTCTCAATGTAGGTACAATATATGGGTAAAAATTTCAGTACATGATTGGAAGTATATGTTTTTTTCTGCCAGACAGAATTACATTCTGATTTAGATATGTTTTCTTGAAATGTTGGTTACAAGTGGTCTTTGGTTTTGCGAACAAAGAAGAGCTCGACGTATTGGCCTCAGATTTTTCTGTATAAAGCGTGCCAGTCGGTCAACTCAAGTCACTGGGTATTTATGCAAGTTTTCTAAGATAATGCACATTTTAATTGAGCCAGTTTATAAATGATTTATTAAAATGGCACCGGACATCTTTATCAATTCAATTTGGTGATTACACCAACGTGTCAAAAGGAGCAGACCTTACCTGGCAGAAATCAGCGGATGTTCATAGTTCTTGTGTAATTATATCTTTATCGTCAACAGATTAAATAATTATCGTATATGCCTCACATCCGCAAAACTGTAGTACTTTATTTACCAGAAACATATCATTATACATCAATGGGTGTGATGGGACGGTATGTGAGCATAGTAATACAAAACAACAAAAACGAAGAAAAAATGACTGTAAAATGTGTGCATTCGTAAATAATATATCCCGTGTGTGATTCAGCTGATCTGCTTGTAGAATAAAGAGTTTGAAATAAACTTAGTTTCATTTAAAACATAAATCTTTTAATCAGTTTTGTAGCTCTAGACTTCCTTTGGCAAAAAAGTCCTATATCTTTTGAACAGTGATTAATGATAGTTGTCATTAACAGACAGATTTGACATTCGTTTTGGTGTATTCACAAAATGATATGTCACAAAGCAAAATTCTCAGCAATGTAAAACTAAAGTTTCATGACGAATGTACATGTAGCCCGGAGTATAGATTTCTATCTTCAGGTGGATTTTACGTCATTTTGTTTTTTGGTTTATTTTCACAGGACTTAATTCAGGTTATTACTATATGAGATCTGGTGGACCTGTACATACCTGAGCCAAAATGTTAGTTACAGTTAAAACTGTCAGCGTGGTTTGGGTAGGGATAAAGGTAGTCTTAATTGGCAACATATACCGTACATATATAGTAACAATAATTGCATACATTTCAAATAAAATAATTACACACTAACAACACTTGCGTACATTTCAAATAAAATAATTAAAGTAAAATTTTATAAAATAGGTAAGTTTACAATTATTATTTTATTTTGTTTAAAACACAACCACCTAGGGTAGTATAGTACACTTATTTTACTAGTTATATTATACAGGTACAGATTCTGTCACAACATGATATCAATTTAATTGAATGTTATAAACCGGTCCCCTGAGGATAATATATAAATAACACGGTATACCTACATGTTGTGACGCTTGACTGGTCATCATATCGGGTAATTATATATAAGGTGTCAATTCAATTCAATTCATTTGGTGTTGGGTTGGGGTATGTTTGCACTTTTTTCTAAGTGTTCTAATTTATATTTAAGTTTTGAAATCTTGTTACGTTTATTTGACACGTATGTTTCTAGCATCTTGCATTATGCTTGCGAGGTGTGGGGATCATCGAAAGGGTGTGATATAGAAAAAAATTCACTTATCATTTTGTAAGAAGATCCTAAAAGTTAAGAGATCAACTTGTAACGCCATGGTATATTTTGAATTAGGCCGGTATCCATTAGAATGTTTAAGGAAGTACAGAATGATAAAGTATTGGCTTAAATTAATGGTCTCAAATAACTGTATTTTGAATTCCGCTCTTTTATATCGAAGTAATAGCAACACTGGTATATTATATAATACACATTTTGATTTCAATGTATATTACAATTGTAACTTGTCTATGATATTGTACTAATTACTATCTGATTGTGTATATATGTATATGTGCATATTTTGCACAATTCCAATAAGTTGTAAACTTAAGGAAAATAAAGAATTGAATTGAATTGACCCCAGGGAATGACTGGAATGAGGATGGGAAGGCCCTGGTGGCCATGACAACATACCTGTGTGCCTTAAGATAGTTAGAGTTACAATTATCAGAGATTTAGATAGATTATTACACAACTATACAGTACCTGTTTCCCCATCAGTATGTTCATATAGCTGAGTGATGATATGAAGTGCATAATGAAAATAAATAAAACAAGTAATTATTCCGTGTTGACAGTACTAAAACAGGTTGACGATTAAAATATTTCTGACAACATGAATTTAGACACTCTACAAAATTTAAATGCTATCATTATCTGCAGCTTTTGTGTGATTTCAATGTTGATCTAATGCCAATGGGTATACCACCCAAAATTACATTATAAAGAATAAAAATGCAAAATATGAATCGTTTTTTTAAAGCGTATGATCAAGGATTTGCAAGTCCTTGGTATGATTGAATATTAAATGTCTACAATTAATATAAATGTCAAACTATATGTTTAAACAGAGATTAAGTTCCTGCTTTAAATATCGCCAAAGACAAGAACGTAGATGACTTATAAAAATGTGCATGAAATAAACTCATAAAAATATATTTTGAGGTGAACATGATCTGTAACCCCACCCATGCGCCGTCCCCAGCTAAGATAGCAATCCCCCTCCACGATCCCGTCTCTCTCTAACGTAGCGCATGTACGAGAAGGAATTGGGCGTCCCGTTGGTAGACGATGGTTTTCCTTTGATATCCGCTGGCGCAACCTTTGATATAACTTCAGCGGCGTAGCTAGGTTTGGAAAGGCCTGCATGCCAGGGGTGCAGGATCAAAATCGGCAGCTTCAGTACCGAGATACCGCCTCTGAAGTGCTCGATTTTTAAAGAATCGGCCGTTCACGCTGATTTGGGGAGTAACAGATTTGACGTCATAAGTACAACTATACACAAAAGGGGGTGATGTAGGACTACCTGAATTTTACAAATATTTTACAGTTATGATGACGATAGGACGGAATCGGGGTGTGCAGGAGGTGCGTACCTCTGACTTTGGCGTGGAGTGATTTGTTTACATTTTTCGCTGTCAAAATACGGAGTATGCGGTGATTTTACGTACTTTAAAGTTCCAGAACCAGACCAATAAAGATTTTCATTAACATTGAAAGGTGCTATTAGAAGGAAAATTTCTCTATGACTTGTAAAATGGTTAAAATTTGGCAAAAATTACCCTACGTTAGCGAGGTGCGGGATCGGGGGGGGAGACCCTATTTTAGCTGGGGAAGGCGCATGGGTGGGCCCCGCGGGGTTACGTTATGTATATATCCGTTAGGCCTATATTAATCTGCAGAATGATCTCCTCACCTAAAATTAATTTAGATGAATTTAATTTCCATATACATGATTTATAAATCATCTATGTCCCTGTTTTGGCGATATTTAAACCAGAGAATGCTTTATTTCTTTCAAGCATATAGTTCTACATTGATATTGTAGACAAATAATATTCAATCATAAGCTTTGAAATAAATTTTGATTCACATATTTTATTTATTGATTTGTTCGCTTGTTGATGTGATCATTTCGGGTGGAAGACATTATATCTACATTGAAATCACGCTAAAGTTGCAGACAATGTGTCATAATTCATGCTGTCAGAAACATTTTAACTGTCAATCTGTTTTAATGCTTTTACACACAGAATATTAAATTACTGGTTTTTATTTTATTCCAGTTTTATATTTTACATTTCTGAATCGTATCATTACATAATTATGTATATACCCAATGCATAGACGTTAACATACAGACACAGATGGGGATACAGGTATATAGTTGTGTTATAATTGCACCTTATATTTAGATAGTGTACCTGTAACTATCTACAGAAACACACCTGTAGGTTTGAAGACACGCCGACAAGGCCTCCGCGACCCACGCGACCCTCTAGTGTTGATGATGAACACAATACCATTGTAAATAGTAATCAAATTAGAATTTTAGTTCTTAACGTTTGCGGGATTCAAAGAAGAATTCAATATCCAGAATTTTTGGAATTGGTTGAAAATTTAGATTTTTTATGTTTGTCTGAGACAAAAACAGACGATGGTTTCTTGAAATACCAGGACTGAGTTTCACTAAAGGTCGTAAGTCTACACGTAGATGTAGACGTAAACGTAGACTTTACGTCCGAACTTACGTGTGCGTAAGATGTGTTTCACTAAAGGGCGTAACTCTGCACGTACGTGTAAACGTAGACGTAGGATTTTGCGTAACTTACGTCCGAAAATCAATTTGTATCATCGCGTCTGATTGGCTGATGTGACTTGGTACCCGATCAAATTTGGCGGGTGTTTTATATTCCGGCTTGTTGTCTATTTGATTAATATTCTTATGTTTTATCGTGTACAAATCAAAACATGCCATTTATTTGACATGAAAAAAATATTTGTATAAAAATCGATGCGTTCTCTATATATCAAATTGTCAGGAGCGAATTTGAAAATGATTTTTGCATGACTGAATAAACTACCAATTGTTGATAATATTGTTCATGTTGGTATAACATTGAATGGTAAAAATAACAATGTTCAACGTACAGAACGTGCTTGTTCTAAATTAAAGTGTGGTGTAATGTCTCTTATTCGTTCTGGTGCTCACCAGTGTGCCCTGAATCCGTTGACCACTGCTAAGATTATTAAATGCAAAGTTTATCCATCTGCACTCTACGGACTATTCAAATCTATTGAATTCTAATCAGGTGTTCTAACCAATTCTAAATTTGTGATAATTCGAATAACTAATTTAAATAGTGTATGCATTGTAAATCGCTATTCGCTTTACAACATCTTGTCTTTATTATTCCGGATTATATTGTATGAAATTTATGTAAAATGTGTATGAAATTATATGTGTCACTTTGCCATCCTCGACGCACGACAAATAAACATCGAACCTAACGTCTGCCGTTTGTTCTTTCTACTCACAGCCTTAAGCACTCAAACTTCAACACAAAGGGGATGCGAAACGAATGGAAATAAACAAAAAGATTGTATACAAAATACATATGTTTGATACCGAACAAGATAATACAATTATATTATATTTTCTCAATATGAGATATAAAAATGTATATACATAACACAATAACTTTATAAACTTAAAAATAAGGAAAAAGCATTCTTTAGATATAAGTCCGTTTCAATAAGTGGTTGGTCATATCATATTACTAACGGTGGCATTGATTACTGTCTATGCATCCATGTAGAATAATGAGCCTCAATAGTTATTTTTCGTTGAAACGCTAATAATTATTCGTCGAACGCAATTCGTCCCACATAATATTTCGTTCGCAAGCTAATTTATTTCGTCTCAAGCGATACTAACGTCCAGCATAAATATTTCCCTTCCTGAAACGCCGCCATAATAGATGTTGTCCCCACCGAGCGCAGCTGCGCAAGTGATTATGTTAGGGTCGTTCCTTCGACACGATAATTTTTTTATCTTGTTCACTCTCCTGTATCGCTCACCAGCCACTCACGTAAAATTCACGAGCACATGGACCCATTTACAGTTTTTATCTTCCTCCATTTTTAAACTCTTTTTATGCGTTAATGAACCATTAAGATCCCAAATTATATGAGAAAAAAAAAATCTTGTCATTTGAAAACCAAAAATTTAAATATTGATAAATATTCCGATATAGGCGATATTGGTTGTGGAACTCGTATATTTATACTTAGCCCTGATATGGGATGTCATTATATCTGGTGAATTACCAAATAGGTAGGATATTTCGATATAATCTACTGTCTTGGACCGAGGCATAATGCCGATGTAATAGTAACATATTATATGTCATGTACATCTTCATATACTCGATCCTCTTTTTAATAATTAATTAACAGTTAAGATCATTATTCGGCTTAATTAAAAAAATTTACAGTCATGCAAAAATCATTTTCAAATTCGCTTCCTGACAATTTGATATATTATTATTTCCTTTTATTTCCTCCAATATTGAAGAGTTTACAGAAAATAATACATAAATAAAGAAAGAAACATTCTAACATACACACGTTACACACATATATACATATCTATTCAATACAAGAAAAACTATTAGATATTCGACTACATTTCGCCATTATCTGATAGCGAGAATGCTTATAATAATTAGCTTTACAAACATATGTAGACGAGACATCGCAAATGATACATACAGTTTGTAATGTATATGTATCAAAAGTCTATATATAGAGGCCAGCACAAAAACATACATAATACAAATACTCTGGAGTTCACAAGATTAAGCATACATATAACTTCAGTTGAAGTTAATACAATCAAATATTTGAAAAAAAAAAAAAAAAAAAACGGAAAAGAAAAAAGGTCAGTTATGGATAACCACTTTGTACGAACATTTTGTTAACAATGATAATTGAGTTTAGTCTAAAGTCTTCCATTTTATTTAGTTATTTACATGGTAGTTAAATAGTCCACCAAGAAGAACATGCAGTAGATGATATTTTGACATTGAATTGAGATAAAAAACAAAATCTATATCTTTCACAGTTAGATAAGATACACCAAGTTGATCTCGCAAGTCTCAGTGTGGCTACATTCAAGTACACTGTGCAATATGAGATGCATTATACATTAGACCACAAAAATGAAGCACAAATAATGAATTTCATTATCGCGCATTTCTACGCATATTTTTAACAATTCGTTTAATGCATGAACTTACTGTGGAAAACGTAAAGCAAGTTTCCATATTCATTGGTTCTATTCTTTCATTTAAAAGAGAAAACGAGAAAATCTTATATCCATCATTTCACAAAGTTGAAACTGTTCATATTTTTTAACATGGGTATTTACTAAATGTTTCCATTTGCATTTGTTTGGAAATGTACCACATTTTAAAAAATCCATCCAGTACAAATACAAATCATATTTTTTCAAAATTTGGATAATGTCAGGGATAAATCCTCTGTTAAACTGCACAATTTAAAATCGAAAAGACGTTTTATGAAAAATTTCGCGAGTTAAAACTCCTATATCCATGGAACATATTCTACCAAGGAACAACAATTTTTTTAATACTAATATACACTTCAATAGAAAACCAACCAAAATGATGTGGACATATCTGTCCTCGTTCAAATAATACCTTGTATAGATTTGACAATGAAAATTTTCTCTTTTCTAGCATGTATACTTCATTTTCTTTAATTGCCACACTCACATCCG
>SAYR01039763.1:5013232-5037553 GCA_004382745.1 Argopecten irradians irradians
CTATGACCGCAACCCTGTCCCATTGCTCGTTAGAAGTAATGCAATTTTTTGTCCAGAACTGCTCAAAATCGCCTCTGACGGTAGTGTTGTTTACCTTGTTAGGTGAATTGTCTTGCCGTAAAAATCATTTTTATCACCTTCTCAGTGTGTTATGTAGTTCATTTGTTTAAACGTGCGTGCCTTTGACTCGGGTATTGGACAGCGTCCATATTGTACCTGCTTAATTGTATTGATCAACGATTTGATATTTGAACGATATTAATTAAAAATACTTAACAATGTCGAGGAATTTGTCAATGTTTTACGTTTATATATTTCATAAGAAATGTAGAACAATACATTTATGCTATATTTGGCTTCTTGGTTATGTAAAAGAATTAGCCTGAGTGAATTGTCTCTTTAAGAACTAAAATTCTAATTTGATTACTATTTACATTGGTATTGTGTTCATCATCAACACTAGAGGGTCGCGTGGGTCGCGGAGGCCTTGTCGGCGTGTCTTTAGACCTACAGGTGTGTTTCTGTAGATAGTTACAGGTACACTATCTAAATATAAGGTGCAATTATAACACAACTATATACCTGTATCCCCATCTGTGTCTGTATGTTAACGTCTATGCATTGGGTATATACATAATTATGTAATGATACGATTCAGAAATGTAAAATATAAAACTGGAATAAAATAAAAACCAGTAATTTAATATTCTGTGTGTAAAAGCATTAAAACAGATTGACAGTTTAAATGTTTCTGACAGCATGAATTATGACACATTGTCTGCAACTTTAGCGTGATTTCAATGTAGATATAATGTCTTCCACCCGAAATGATCACATCAACAAGCGAACAAATCAATAAATAAAATATGTGAATCAAAATTTATTTCAAAGCTTATGATTGAATATTATTTGTCTACAATATCAATGTAGAACTATATGCTTGAAAGAAATTAAAGCATTCTCTGGTTTAAATATCGCCAAAACAGGGACATAGATGATTTATAAATCATGTATATGGAAATTAAATTCATCTAAATTAATTTTAGCGAGGAGATCATTCTGCAGATTAATATAGGCCTAACGGATATATACATAACGTAACCCCGCGGGGCCCACCCATGCGCCTTCCCCAGCTAAAATAGGGTTCTCCCCCCCCGATCCCGCCCCTCGCTAACGTAGGGTAAATTTTTGCCAAAATTTAACCATTTTACAAGTCATAGAGAAATTTCCTTCTAATAGCACCTTTCAATGTTAATGAAAATTCTTATTGGTCTGGTTCTGGAACTTTAAAGTACGTAAAATCACCGCATACTCCGTATTTTGACAGCGAAAAATGTAAACAAATCACTCCACGCCAAAGTCAGAGGTACGCACCTCCTGCACACCCCGATTCCGTCCTATCGTCATCATAACTGTAAAATATTTGTAAAATTCACGTAGTCCTACATCACCCCCTTTTGTGTATAGTTGTACTTATGACGTCAAATCTGTTACTCCCCAAATCAGCGTGAACGGCCGATTCTTTAAAAATCGAGCACTTCAGAGGGCGGTATCTCGGTACTTAAGCTGCCGATTTTGATCCTGCACCCCGGCATGCAGGCCTTTCCAAACCTAGCTACGCCGCTGAAGTTATATCAAAGGTTGCGCCAGCGGATATCAAAGGAAAACCATCGTCTACCAACGGGACGCCCAATTCCTTCTCGTACATGCGCTACGTTAGAGAGAGACGGGATCGTGGCGGGGGATTGCTATCTTTAGCTGGGACGGCGCATGGGTGGGGTTACAGATCATGTTCACCTCAAATATATTTTTATGAGTTTATTTCATGCACATTTTTATAAGTCATCTACGTTCTTGTCTTTGGCGATATTTAAAGCAGGAATAATCTCTGTTTAAACATATAGTTTGACATTATATATAATTGTAGACATTTAATATTCAATCATACCAAGGACTTGCAAATCCTTGATCATACGATTAAAAAAACGATTCATATTTTTCATTTTTATTCTTTATAATGTAATTTTGGGTGGTATACCCATTGCATTAGATCAACATTGAAATCACACAAAAGCTGCAGATAATGATAGCATTTAAATTTTGTAGAGTGTCTAAATTCATGTTGTCAGAAATATTTTAATCGTCAACCTGTTTTTAGTACTGTCAACACGGAATAATTACTTGTTTTATTTATTTTCATTATGCACTTCATATCATATCACATCATGCTATAGACATGAACATACTGATGGGGAAACAGGTACTGTATAGTTGTGTAATAATCTATCTAAATCTCTGATAATTGTAACTCTAACTATCTAAAGGCACACAGGTATGTTGTCATGGCCACAGGGCCTTCCCATCCTCATTCCAGTCATTCCCTGGGGTCAATTCAATTCAATTCTTTATTTTCCTTAAGTTTACAACTTATTGGAATTGTGCAAAATACGCACATATACATATATATACAATCACATAGTAATTAGTACAATATCATAGACAAGTTACAATTGTACTATACATTGAAATCAAAAATGTGTATTATATAATATACCAGTGTTGCTATTACTTCGATATAAAAGAGCGGAATTCAAAATACAGTTATTGAGACCATTAATTTAAGCCAATACTTTATCATTCTGTACTTCCTTAAACATTCTAATGGATACCGGCCTAATTCAAAAATATACCATGGCGTTACAAGTTGATCTCTTAACTTTTTAGGATCTTCTTACAAAATGATAAGTGAATTTTTTTCTATATCACACCCTTTCGATGATCCCCACACCTCGCAAGCATAATGCAAGATGCTAGAAACATACGTGTCAAATAAACGTAACAAGATTTTCAAAATTAAATATAAATTAGAACAACTTAGAAAAAAGTGCAAAACATACCCCAACCCAACACCAAAATGAATTGAATTGAATTGACACCTTATATATAATTACCCGATATGATGACCAGTCAAGCGTCACAACATGTAGGTATACCGTGTTATTATATATTATCCTCTCAGGGGACCGGTTTATAACATTCAATTAAATTTGATATCATGTTGTGACAGAATCTGTACCTGTATAATATAACTAGTAAAATAAGTGTACTATACTACCCTAGATGTTGTGTTTTAAACAAAATAAAATAATAATTGTAAACTTACCTATTTTAATAAAATTTACTTTAATTATTTTATTTGAAATGTATGCAAGTGTTGTTAGTGTGTAATTTTACTTTATTTGAAATGTATGCAATTATTGTTACTATATATGTACGGTATATGTTGCCAATTAAGACTACCTTTATCCCTACCCAACACCACGCTGACAGTTTTAACTGTAACTAACATTTTGGCTCAGGTATGTACAGGTCCACCAGATCTCATATAGTAATAACCTGAATTAAGTCCTGTGAAAATTAAACCAAAAAACAAAATAACGTAAAATAAACCACCTGAAGATAGAAATCTATACTCCGGGCTACATGTACATTCGTCATGAAACTTTAGTTTTACATTGCTGAGAATTTTGCTCTTTGTGACATATCATTTTGTGAATACACCAAAACGAATGTCAAATCTGTCTGTTAATGACAACTATTCATTAATCACTGTTCAAAAGATATAGGACTTTTTTGCCAAGGAAGTCTAGAGCTACAAAACTGATTAAAAGATTTATGTTTTAAAAATGAAACTAAGTTTAATTTCAAACTCTTTATTCTACAAGCAGATCAGCTGAATCACACACGCGGATATATTATACGAAATGCACACATTTTACAGTCATTTTTTCTTCAGTTTTTGTTGTTTTGTATTACTATGCCTCACATACCGGTCCCATCACACCCATTGATGTATAATGATATGTTTCTGGTAAATAAAAGTACTACAGTTTTCGGATGTGAGGCATATACGATAATTATTTAATCTGTTGACGATAAAGATAATAATTACACAGAAACTATGAACATCCGCTGAATTTCTGCCAGGTAAGGTCTGCTCCTTTTGACACGTTGGTGTAATCACCAAATTGAATTGATAAAGGATGTCCGGTTGCCATTTAATAAATCATTTATAAAACTGGCTCAATTAAAATGTGCATATATCTTAGAAAACTTGCATAAATACCCAGTGACTTGAGTTGACCGACTGGCACGCTTTATACAGAAAAATCTGAGGCCAATACGTCGAGCTCTTCTTTGTTCGCAAAAACCAAAGACCACTTGTAACCCAACATTTCAAGAAAAACATATCTAAATCAGAAATGTAATTCTGTCTAGCAAGAAAAAAAACAATATACTTCCAATCTATGTACTGAAATTTTTACCCATAATTGTAACCTACATTGAGACTGACACTGAACTATTTATCGCGAAGGGTACGTAAAACCCTTGAATTAAAGACGGACACTACTCGGGCATTGATTGATCCTCTGTCAGCTGGGGATCCAGACACAGGTGTTTGGTTACAATTCAATTTTTATTGCTTTAGCAATTTCCCCATTTTTAACAGGCTACATGTAGCTTAGATGATACGTGTAGGTAAACCAATATGTTACTGTTGTTTTCACTTTTCTGCATATTTTCTAAAAGTGAGAAGTGGAAGATCAGGCCAACGTATAACAATATATTTCAGGGCAAAGAAATCTTGGTCCTGTTTCAGGGCAAGCCCACTCGAGTGTGACGACAAATAACCATTACGCTCTCGGCAATCGATCGACCAATCAACTGGCTATACAGCATGACTGACATGTTAACGACAACAATCTACCAATCAAAATGCGGATACAACTTTTGATTTACAAGTACAAGAACTAATATATGAGAGATGTCTCGCTCATTAAATCCTTGACTTTAAGGTTATATGGCGTCGATTATAGTTATTGTAAATTGCCTTACACGTACGTTAATAGCATTAAAATAAATAAAATACAACAATATAGAAATAAACCATAATCTATACACTTGTACGTAGAATAGCAATGATAATCATTTATTTATTTTATTTTTAAAGGAGTATGTGTATATTTCTTCAGTCGTAAGTGAAAGCAAGATTTATAAACTATGATAAAAGCTTAATATGAAATAAATACATGATTGTGACAATCCGTTTTTGTGGTGTGTCTCATACTCGGTTTAAACCGGAACAAATACAAGGAGAGACTGGAGTACATTGTATGTTGACTCATCAGCCTGATATACATATCTATACACGAATTACATTTAAATGGTATATAACCATGGAAAACTAGGGTCTGTCATAACCTACCCATAGTTATACAATCAGCAAACATGAATATCGACAGTACCTACATTCGGAAAGAATATAACCAAGGTCGTAGATATCACGTATAAATCCCTTGGTAATACATATCGTTATTTGCATTGATAAAGATCTTTTTCTTTTTGCTTAAGCGACGTCTTATTGCATTTGCATTATTCTCAATATTCTGTTACGTTATATTAATTTGATACAGGTACACGGTACTGATTGTGCGAAACATAAAGTTTTTTGATTTGAAATTTTTACTGAATCAGATTAAACGATAAGGAAATTACATTTACAGCTATCATATAGATTAGCGAAAACATATAATCTTATGATGTGTATAGGTTATTACAATTGTAAACAACGTTTTCATAGATATAGATTAGTAGAGTCCAGAGATTAAACATTTTCAAAACGTTATCTTTCAATTTTGGTTTTTGGTAATATAATATTGTTAAACAAAAACTCGCAATTCAGACCATTGAAGTAGAAAAGAATCGGTTGTTGAAGATGATTTCGTTACTCCTCATTAATGTTCAATTAAAAATCTTTGTCAATTACATGGTCCATTAAGTTTTGCTTTGGTTTTACGATAAAAATTGCGATCTACAGATGTAATTTTATCTGTTTAGCCAAAAGTAATCATTATCTATTTCCAATACAATTCACTATCATATTTATTACTCATAAATCATTGTGTTCTAACAGTCCCATTAGTAGACAACACGATTTAAAAATGCAATTTTGAGTTTTTGTACCAGGTTTAGTTTATTGCAAATTCACTAATTAATGTAGACAGGGATATAATATCAGCGTTTCTAGTGCGCCTAGTAAACGTTTACAAACATGATATTACATATATTTTTTGTTGAATTGCATTAGAATGCCATTCCTAATGTGATAATTATTTTGACCGCTTTGTTAATTCTCTTCCTTAAAACTGATTCATAGAACTATGGTTAGTATATTCGGCAACCCAATGAATAATGAAGATACTTATAAACATTCATCCATATTCTCGGAATAAGTTCTACCAAAAGAATATGTGACAAATACCTCCTAATTTGCTGTGACTCTGTCCTAAACGTAGTCTCGTGAATCTGACCACTACACTCTTGTAGATTGTTTAGTTTATTTGTCATTAAATGTAGACCACATATTTGCAAGATGTGTGATATAACATTTATAATAAGTAAGACCCTTTTAATATATGGGAATATGAAGCCATTGATGAATTCCACACAATTGATCACATAAATGCATGAATCCGAGGACTGCTACAGGTAGAATCTGAGCGAAAATTAGGATTACCGCTGTCAAATGAAAAGCGGGCATAACTCTTACAAAATGGGAGAGCGAAATATCTTTGCCTTTACCGTGAATGAGGAGACGAGAATATGGAAATATTTAAAGGCTAAGCATCCACTGTCCACGCTAACTGAGCATTCCGCCGACGAATTCGCGCTATTGCAGGGACGCCCATGTAGCTGACGAAATCCGTCACGCGAATCTCCTGTCATTGCGTGGGCACTATAGCACCAACGAATGCCCATGGTAGGCATTAGCGTGGCGTCTCGTGGCGGAGGGTGGATTTTGTAAATCCACGTGAGCTGTACTGGTAATAATAAATACATCTAATTTCATTCAACAATTTTTTTATTCAAGTTATTTTTTTCAAGAATAATCACATAACACTGCATAACAGTTCACTATAAAGTATAACATATGATACATTAATATCTCATTATTACCATATATAGTAGTCATGTGTAAGAAGATGTATAAATTGTATATCAACCCAGTTATGTTAATGTATATACTGTATCATATCTTTTACAATACAAAATTTTTGTATGCGTATAAAACCAAATAATAATCTTATATGTTTTAAAATAAATCAGAAATGTAAAGAGGACTAGTATATAGTTTGGAAATTAAAAAAAAAGTTTGACTGTGCAATGAAAGTAGAACAAGGTATCTATACACGTTGGCAGTACCTATTTATGTATAAATACAATACCTACAAATAATCATTAAGACAAAAATATAAGATGTAAAGTTCAATTTGAATCTGTTAGTGGCAGAAGATAGAAATAACACTTTACGCTAGTAAAGGATAAATTCATTTTCTTCAAAGTGGTTAATCGATACCCCAGATTGTCAGTAACGCTTAAGATGAAATACTTTTAGGAAGAAAGAAGAAATAATATAATAATATAGTAAGAAAATATAGAATAGAAGACCCGGTTTCACGTAAGTTGAGCACATACCGTAAAATATGATAGTTTTTCCGACAAGCTATTGTAGCTATTTAAGTCGTAAGGCATGCTATTGTAAGAGGCGATTTGAGTAGTTATAGACATAAAAATTTGCCTTACTCCAGATTACGCACGCCGTTTGGTGTGATAGCGGATAAGTGATCGTTGTTTAATATTCACCCTTAGTAGACTTTTTCTGGCATATCACCAACTGCAATTTTAGATCGGGCTCTTTGTTACGATATGTGTCACGAATTTATTTCATTTTCTTAGACTAAGGTTGTGTCACGTTGAATACCATACTATTGCTATTGGCGTGTATTGATTTGGTAAATAAAATATACTGAATGCGAGAGCTCGATCGGATGTCGGAGATAGGTTATGTTATTAGACGTAGGAGCGTTGTAATGGCCGAGTTGGATCAGTGTGGTGTATGGTAGGTTAATGCTATGTTACACCGTACAAACGGCATTGGTTAATATCGCGCGTCATATTGATACGTCTCCGCTACTAAGGAAGAGGAAATAGCACATAACTTTACACGGTTAAGAATTGGCGTGGTTTCAATATAATTTCATAGAGTTGCCAGCAGCAGTATCTGCTTTATGGATGTTTGTATTCGGTTGTGTCCAACTCTTGGACATGTAAGAACGTTCGGTATCTTCATAAGGATGAACTTAGTTATTTCAGTTACATACTTTAAACCGAATTGTAAAAAGAGATTTGTAATGTCGTAGCAGTTTTGCAAAGTTACTAGTTTTACCGGTTTATACTACACTTATGACCCTCTGAAACACAATTGATTTGAATAAAAAAAATTAATAGTTTTTCATTAACGCGGATAGTCTTGTTTTCCGCCATCGGTTAGATCTAAATCACCGTGCGGTAATGACTTTAAAACTGCCGCCAGACCAGCGCATAGATACATAACATACTGTAACAGAGAGTTATTATCGCATTTGTTTGGCTGTCGTAATTTTATCTAAGGACATACGATTTAAATCTTTACTTATCTAATTTTAAGATTTTAATGTTTCAGAAGTAGTGGGCCTTCTCAAACAGTTTTTTAGGAAGACCACATTTTTTCAAACTTCAGATCATTAATTAAATGATACCTAAACGTTTCATTCAGCACATTTGTCATTACCAAAATAATCTAAACTAATCGTCGATCTCCATGAACATGTCTTTCTTCCCATGAAAGTGTTATTAAATGGCTTCTGTCTCAATCGCGTCAAAGATTAATTTGCTTGGAACTAACATAAAAGATTATACTGTGTATCTTCCATTTCCAAGGATAAAGGCAAGGTTTATAACATTCCAATTTACTCCGTGACCATTTACTCGCGGTAAAATTTTAGCATTATTTTTCACGGGTTTTAACTGTTAAAGACTGCTTAAAAATAACACACATTTTTCATGTAAAAGACTTGGAAATTCAAACACTTATTTTCAAAAAATGACGAGGTATATCATATTTGCAAAATTGTAATAATAGGACTGATGTTAGAGAGAAGAATACACTTTCTTATGTGAATATGCCAGGATAGGCGATGCTTTCGGACTGGAAATATCCCTTTCCTTTCATACCCCACAAACGTCATAGTCTTATAAATTAACGAATAACGATGAGGTGATTTAAGTGAAGCGCGAAAACATGTGAATACGTTTGTTTTCATTTGATACTTTTGCGTTCATGTATATAAAAGAATTGTTGTACTTTCGTCGAGCACAATGCCTGAAGATCTATACCGACCCGTGTTGTTTATTTTGCCCAAAAAGACGATACTATTTTGGAATACCATGCACTAACACAGTACACCAAGACCACACCTTTACCACACGCCCACAAGTTATAGCGTTACTCCGAGAACAAACATTGTGTCAAAGATTTTGGACTGTTAAACTATTTTAAAGAATGCAATGCTGCTGAAAAGGGACGCTGAAAATGTTTCATGCTCTTAAATTGCAGCTTTAATATAACAGTATATAACCATTGAAATAATAATTATATAACTAGAATGAAGTTGAAAGGAACTACCAAGATTTCTTAAATCTAATAAAGCATGTGCTGACAAAGATTCTTAAATTGATTATATTAAATATTCAACTCCAAAAATGTTAGATCCTTTATGTTTAAATTAATTTAATTTTATTTTTGCATAGTGGTAAAAATACCGGAACAATGGTTAGAGGGTTGTATAATTCCAATATATAAAATAAAGGCTTGCAGTGATAATTCCTAAAACACTTTAGACCAACATCACAATTCAGTTAGTTGCCTTGCGAAAATTGTCCTACATGTTATATTGAATGAAAGGCACTCCAAGGTACTTCGAACAATATAATGTCTATATTCGGAAAAAAGTCAAAGCGGCTCGAAAGAAATACTCGACGTTGGCATAATATTTACGTTTTCTACTCTCTAATTGTTTCTTACCAAAATATGTTAAAAAGAAGCTATCTTTGGCGTTTTTATTGACTTCGAGAAGGCTTCTCGATAAAATTTGGAGAAAAGCGTTTGATGGAATAAAAACTACTTAATTTAATAATGCTGAATGCGTTAACAATGTTACACGGTCATATATAATACGTTTCAAGGAATTAAATCTAAAACTAACTTCAATGCGTTCGGTCAATCAGGCGTTTTTCCCATGCGATATGGGATTGAGGACAAGGGAAAAATTATCCCCCTTTTTAATTTTAGTTTGTATCTTAATGATAACGAAGATTTTTTAATATTAAAGGCATTTGAAATGTCTACAAGCAAATAAATTTTGAAAGGATCTTCTGTTATGTATATAAAGCTTTTCGTTCTATTGTATGCAGATGACACAAATTCTATTTTCCAATAATCCTACTGATCTTCCAAAATCAGCTTGATTTATTTAGTGAATACTATATTCGCTAGGAAATTAAGAGTGAATAGTGATAAAACCAAATGTATGGTGTTTTTCATAAACTGATAATGAAACAGCGTTAAAAATATGCTGTTGATATTTTTTAATGAGCTAATTCATTTCATCTCTGATCCTATCAAATAAAATCTCAACATCCAATAATATCGAAAAATGTAAACTACAAATTGTAAATCTCAAATGTATATATATAATGTTTGAATTCACAACTGGAGCCTTCAAAATGTTAACCCCACACAGCATACAAGAAGTTTGACCACAGTGTGTAATGGCGGACAGCGAGCGAGTTTGAACATTTCACACACATGTCACCATCATGGGCATTTCATGCATATCACAGTAAAACCGACTGATCTAATTTCCATTAGAACTAGTTTTTTTCCGATATATGTACAAATTTTAATGTTCTCTTAGACTGAATTGTCCCTTTAACGTTTGCGGGATTCAAAGAAGAATTCAATATCCAGAATTTTTGGAATTGGTTGAAAATTTTGATTTTTTTATGTTTGTCTGAGACAAAAACAGACGATGGTTTCTTGAAATACCAGGCTTTTATAATGTTATGAAAATCGCTTTGAATGTAAGCGGATAAAATCAGGAGGCATAATTCAAGCTTAAAACGTGAGTTTGAAAACCATATTAACCCTGTAGCCGCCCAGTGATAGTAAATATGTCAGTTGGTTTAAAGTTGATGAAAATGTATGTGAATATGATGATGGGTTACTTATCGGTGTTGTTTATATACCTCCTGAGGGTTCAACTTATTGTATAGGAGACCCATACTCTGAAAATGAAAATGAATACATCAATTTAACGCGCCATAGCTCGCATGTATGTTTACTTGGAGATTTTAATTCTAGAACAGCTAATTGTCTAGACTTCGTTGATAACAGTGAAATAGATGAAAGTGGGGAGCTGGCTAACGAAATCCTTCGAGCAAATTTTGACATCAATATTTTTGATGGGAATATTGTAACCAAATACAGTTCTAGTAAAGATAAGAGTAAAAATAACTTAGGAAACCGTCTACTTGGATTATGTTAATTTAATGAGTTGTTTATTTGTAATGGACGAGTTGGTAGTGATAAAAATATTGGTAAGTTTACATGCAAAAACTCAAGTGTAGTTGATTATGTTATATGCTAGTCAGATCTATTTGAATACATTGACGATTTTGAAGTATTAGATTTTAGCTTATTATACTCTGATGCCCATTGCCCATTAGACATTGTAATCCATGGCACGAAACACATTATTAGATTTTTGAAGTATTAGATTTTAGCTCATTATACTCCGATGCCCATTGCCCATTAGCCTTTGTAATCCATGGCACGAAACACATCGATGTCCAAGTGAATGAAGGCATTCCGAATGTTTTTGAATGTATTAATAAGTGGAATAGTATGAAAACTAG
The DNA here is from genome assembly GCA_004382745.1 of Argopecten irradians irradians. NCBI lineage: Eukaryota > Metazoa > Mollusca > Bivalvia > Pectinida > Pectinidae > Argopecten > Argopecten irradians. The sequence continues at coordinate 5,025,089 of SAYR01039763.1, forward strand.
AGAATTCACGGATAATATTGATATTATGCACATAGACCACATTATACGTACTATTGATGAAGCCGGAAATGATTATAATATAGATGTCAACAGTCTAGTTACGGAATGTACTAATTTACTACTAAATGCTGCAAAATCAACCCTAGGTACAAGGAAAATCTTTACTAATAATGACCAATCTAATAATAAAGTAAATATAAAACCCTGGTTTAATAGGGAGTGTAGCTGTAATATGTATTGTCTACGATATATTTCATGTTGTATATATTTGCATATTTTTATGTCGACCACTTCGAAGACAAGTCTCTGACTCAAAGTGTTATCAACTCTAAATAAAGTCTATTATTATTATTATTACAAGCTAACCGATATTTACATAATATCTAATTCATTTTTCGCAATTTGCAATTATTTTACATGAGGAATAATTTGCGTGCCCCTGTGCTTTGGCTGAGGTGACCAATATTACATTTCACGGTCCCGGAATAGCAGTTGAGAAGGGTTGTTTTTATCTTGTACACACGTTAACGTTCCTTCCACATATTTATAATTCTAAATATAACTGTCGAAGACAGATAAATCTGGATCAAATTATCGATGAAAAGTTACATAATACATATGTATTAGACCACGATTGAGTGCATTGTGGTATAGCGATAGGCCTAGGGCGTCTCCTTGCAGGCGGTATATGGAATTTTCAAATTATTATGTGCCTAGATGAAATAAATGATTTGTTTTAATGTCCAGGAGACAGGAGTCATCTCGTCTTTCTGTGTCGACACCAAAATAAAACTAACAGGCCTATTCAAGGATACGTCCTTGGCCTACTGTAAGATACTGACCGTGTATCCGATGTAAATCCTCAGATATATAATTATTTTTTTTAGTAATAGCTACATGTACATGTAGCCCTCACAAGATTTTGTGAATAGTTTGAATAGGCATGTTTGCATGTTATATTAAAAAAAAATTGCCGCCGGTGGTGAGAATCGAAAGATCAGAAGATCTGTACGTTAACACTATGCCAGATTTCTGTTTTTTTATAGACAGTTATTTTTTCATAAGAAGCAGATAACACTGTTATTTTAATCACCTATCTTTAATAGCAAATATTTGATGATGCATGATTTAGTATTTCCTAATAGGAAAAACACTTTTGTAAATGTAATGTGCTTGTAACTGTTATTTTAACATGAAGAAAAGTTTAAAAAATGATAATAACACATTGGTCACAAATCATAAAGTTTTTTGTTGTTCTTTAATATACCTGGTATACGATTGATTTTTTCCGAAATGCTCGAACGTCGGTGAAGACACCCCTGAGAAGAATGAGTTAGATTTCGCCGAGACGAAGCACAGGCTCGTGTTACGTTGATACGGAGAAAACGACAGTTTTCATTTTATAACGTTACCATGGAATATCAAAGTTATGTGCAGTGAGCAATTGCTCGCAACCAAGTACCGTGGTTTCATCGGTTTTCGACAGCGATAGACCAAAATAGATTTTTTACACACAATGTCAAACATATTTAATTCAAATCATTAATTATACGTTTCAGAAGCATGTTAATGATGTTTTTGTGCAATATTTCATGAATTTCATTCACTAAACGAAGCATTGTATCCACAAACGCTGAAAGATTTACATTGTAGCATGGGCCTACTGTTTCTTTTTCTTTTTGTCAAAGTGACGTTTAAATAATGAAATGTTTCAAGATAAACTTACACTATTGTTTTTAAACTATGTTATGCTGTGTATGAGTGCAAATTGCCACCATAATACTACAAATGAATGCTTATTCCTTCAAAACGCCAGCTTGCAAGGTCGAATCAACCGGGCTCATAGAGGACTAAAAAGTGACGTCATTGGAATGTTCGGGATCAAATCGTCAAATGTAGAAATGGTAATCAGAATAAAGTAATTAAACGTTTATTTACTCACATCGCAATATTTTCCTATCGCAACTGTTACAGGAAATTCTTATTACCTGGCATCGAGTTCTATGCCTGATTAATCTCGATACAAGTGCTGAAAATATCTGGTTTATTGATATTGTTCCGCTACTTTTGTTGAGTTTGAATTCGCAAATTCGAAGGGCGTCAGAACGCTTGTTTTCAACCGGAATCAACACTGTAGTGATAAAGACCTTCAAAGTGTTTTTTTGCATCGGGGGAACAGAGACATAAAAAGTTGATTTTCTCAGAAAGTAAAAAAACATAAAATACATTAATTTTGCTGGAACACTAAAAAAAATAATTCTGGTTTCGGAACAGCTGGAATTATGAAGATAACTCTAACAGTATTTTTATTATTATTAGTATATATTATGTAAGTTAATAAGTTAATAAGTTAATTATCATAGCATAGCAAAAAAGAATTATCGTCGTCATAAAAACCAATACAGACGTCATAGAAATGATTACTTCTTAAGTAAATACAAAACTTCTGAAAAAAAACCTATAGAAAAACTATGAAAAAATGTATATATAAATATAGACGGCATATGAGGTTAAAATTTAATGATATGAAAAGTAGTAATCCTAAAGATTATTGGAAACTGTTAAATAATTGTATAAAGAAAACATCAAAAACACAGATTCCGTTAGAAACAATGTTTAACTATTTTAAAGAATGCAATGCTGCTGAAAAGGACGCTGAAAATGTTCATGTCTTAATTGAGTTTAATGATAACCAGATTAACCATGAAATAAATAATTATATAACTAGAGATGAAGTTGAAAGAGCTATCAAGTTTCTTAAATCTAATAAAGCATGTGCTGACGATAAGATTTTAAATTGATATATTAAATATTCAGCTCCAAAAATGTTAGATCTTTATGTTAAATTATTCAATTTTATTTTTGATAGTGGTAAAATACCAGAACAATGGTTAGAGGGTTGTATAATTCCAATATATAAAAATAAAGGTGCAGTTAATAATCCTAAACACTTTAGACCAATCACAATTGTTAGTTGCCTTGGAAAATTGTTTATAATTACATGTATATTGAATGAAAGACCCCAAAGGTACTCCGAACAATATAATGTTATATCGGAAAGTCAAGCTGGCTTCCGAAAGAAATACTCGACGTTGGATAATATTTACGTTTTCTACTCTCTAATTTTTCTTACAAATATGTTAAAAAAGAAGCTATTTTGCGTTTTTATTGACTTCGAGAAGGCTTTCGATAAAATATGGAGAAAAGGTTTGTGGAATAAACTATTAATTAATAATGTGAATGGTAAAATGTACACGGTCATATATAATACGTATCAAGGAATTAAATCTAAAATTAACTTCAATGGTCGTCAATCAGGGTTTTTTCCATGCGATATTGGATTGAGACAAGGGGAAAATTTATCCCCCTTTTTATTTAGTTTGTATCTTAATGATATAGAAGATTTTTAATATTAAAGGCATTGAATGTCTAAGCAATAAATTTGAAATGAATCTTTGTATGTATGTTAAGCTTTTCGTTCTATTGTATGCAGATGACACAATTCTATTTTCCAATAATCCTACTGATCTTCAAAATCAGCTTGATTTATTTAGTGAATACTGTATTCGCTGGAAATTAAGAGTGAATAGTGATAAAACCAAATGTATGGTGTTTTCAAAAGGAAGATTTGTTAATAGACATGTTTTCAGATTTGATAATAACATAATAGAATGTGTTAATAAATTTAACTATTTAGAAACAGTATTTTCAAAGACATCTTCATTTAATGATGCAAAGAGTCAGAATATTAAAAAAGCATCGATTGCTATGTATGATATCGTGAGAAAAGGCAGAAAATTGAATTTATCGGTTAAATGTATTTTTGAACTATTTGAAAAAAAATAGTTAAACCAGTTTTGTTATACGGTTGTGAGATATGGAGTTTTACAAATGTACAAACAATTGAGCGTTTTTATTTAAAATTTTGTTAACTGCTACTGGGTTTGAAAAAAAGTACACCAAGTTACATGGTATATGGCGAACTGGGTACTAGACCACTTATAATTGACATTAAAATAAAGATGATTAATTATTGGTCAAATATGATTCTATCTAAAGAAAATAAATTAAATGTTGTGGTGTATAGTATGTTATATCATGTTTTTGTAAATGAAAACAGAGTAGTTCCATAGTTAATTTTTGTACAAAATATTTTAAACGAATGTGGTCTGATGTATATATGGCACTCTCAGTTCTAACACAATTTGGAGACAATAGCAAGACCGTGCGATCGCTTTTTATTTTTAATCGAAATACATATGTACGGTGTCTTCTCACTTAGCCAACATACTGAATTTTGAGGTATACAGGTAAGGTATTTTATTGGCCAGGTGAGACTAGGTGTGAAAGATAGAACAATAGCAGATAATTACAGGTAAGGTTATAGACTGTTTCATATTTCGTATTAGAAACGGCAGAGACAATGATGGTGCTTCCAATGATTTCACTTTTTGTGGCCATAATGGTATGAGTGTGATTGGTTATTTACTAATGCCTATTTCATTATTTCCAATTGTAAAATCTTTTATTGTTTGCAATTTTACAGAATATTCAGATCATGCTCCTCTACACGTGCAACTTTTTACTGAAAATATTAGTATATTAAATAACTCGACAAAAGAAGATGAAGTGATTCGTAATAGGAAACCTAATTTCAGGTGGAATGATAATTTCAAATATCAGTTCATAGAATCTTTAAACGTCAACTTTGATTAGCATAAAGAGCATGTCCTAATTAGTGGAAATTTAAACCAGGATTCTATTGATGTAAGTGTCAATCGATTCACCGTTGAATTACAAAATATTATGGAGCCTTTCTTAAGAAACATGTATCTACTGATTTTTGTAATAAAGACGGGGCGGGCCGAGCTCAGTATCAAAATAGTCAATCTACTGAAGACCAGCCATGGTTTAACGATGAAATTAAATGTTTACGTAGGCAATATTTAAGTGCTCTTAGCATCTGTAACAAAAATAAAAATGCAGTGGCGCACGCTGAGTTGATTGCTAAGAAAGGCGTTATGAAATCATTGAAAAAAGAACAAAAGACAATACATGTTGCACGAGGGTGATAGGTTAGAATATCTTCGTAAGCATAACCCAAACTATTTTTACAAAAAATTCAGTAAAAACAAAAATTATAACTCGCCCCAAATTTCAATTAATCATTTGTTTGACCATTTTAATAATGTAGCTAACAATGGAGTTAACTCCGCTTCTACAATCGAGAACGAGGCTGTAGTTGATGAGGCGGTAATTTTTGGGGATTTTTCTATTAATGAAATACAATCTGCAATTAATAATCTTAAACGCGGTAAATCACACGGTCTGGACTGTTTAATAAATGAATGTTTTATCGAAGGTCAAGTGTTTTTATTGCCTATGTTGTATACATGATTTAATAACATTTTAAACTCTGGTTGTTTTCCGTCTGAATGGTCTACTGCAATTATTGTACCTGTTCATAAGAAAGGGAGTCGAACTGACCCTAACAATTATAGGGGCATTAGCCTAATCAGCTGTTTATGTAAATTGTTTACCTCAATTCTTAATGAAAGATTATTAGATGTATGTAACACACATGATATTTTAACGGACGCTCAATTCGGATTCAGACCTGGGGTTAGTACAATTGACGCTATTTTCGCTTTACAAACTATAATTGCAAAAACTTTGTCTAAAAGAAAACGTCTTTATTGTTGTTTTGTAGATTTTCGTGAAGCTTTTGACTATGTAGATAGAGCAGGTCTCTGGTACAAGCTGTCCAAATTAGGTATTCGTGGAAAGTTTTTGGCAACGGTCAAATCTCTTTATACATCGGTTAAATCTTGTGTTTTAGTAAATGGAAGCTGTTCAATTTTTTTCTCTAATAACGTAGGTTTACTGCAAGGGGAAATTTTGCCCCCCTGCTTTTTTCTTTGTTTATAAACGATTTTGAGAATAGCTTTATTGAAAATGGTGCTCCTAGCTACGAGTTTGGAGAATTGAGTTTATTCCTTCTTCTATACGCTGACGATCTGGCATTGTTTTCTGAATCGGTTGAAGGGTTGCAAGGGCTTTTAAACAGTTTGAATGCATATGCAGATAAATGGAAACTAACAGTAAATACAGAAAAAAACTAAGATTGTCGTTTTTCGTAATGGCGGTATAGTTAAAGCAAACGAAATTTGGAGTTTTAATGGGGAAAAGCTTTATGTAGTTGATCAATTTTGTTATTTAGGCGCTCTCTTCCGATTCAATAATAAACTTAGTTTTATGTCTAAACATGTGGCTGAACAGGGACGTAAAGCTCCATTTGCTCTTCGCTCCAAATGTAATAACATGAGTTTGAATATCAAAACTATGTTGCACCTTTTCGATTCATATGTTTGTAGTGTTCTTTTCTATGGCTGTGAAATATGGGGAATTAATAAATCGGTTGAGGTAGAAAAAATTCATTTGGAAGTTTGCAAAAATTTACTTGGTGTAAAGAAATCCACATGTAACGCTATGGTATACATGGAACTTGGTCGTCAGCCACTGGCTAATGCACAACTGTATAGAATGTTAAAATATTGGTTTAGATTATTAAAATCAGACAATGGTATCTTATCTGAGGTATATAACTTTCTTTACATGGAAACGGAGAAGAAACATCCTAAGCAAAATTGGTTAGTATTTCTAAAGCGTAAATTATTTGAGCTAGGTTTTGGTTATGTTTGGTCGAGACAGACTTCCAGCGATATCTATCTTTTGCCTCTAATTAAACAGAGAATTGAAGATCAGGCCAATCAAAATTCATTTAATTTGATACAAGTCTCAAGTAAATGTGATCTTTATAGGCATATGGTTGATAAAGTGACTTTGCAATTCTATTTGACTAAATCATTACCAAATCAACGAAGAATTATGATTACGAAATTTCGTCTTTCTGTGCATAATTTAGCTGTAGAATCCGGGAGATACAGGAATGTAGAAAGGTGTTACAGATATTGTCAATATTGTAATTTATTATATGTTGAAGATGAATATCATTTTCTTCTTGTCTGTCACTTTTATTCTGGTATTAGGATGAAATATATAAAGAAATATTATTGGCACAAGCCATCCGTAATGTTATCGAATTATTAAACTCAAAGAGTCAGAAAGAATTGAATTTGTTGGGAAGATTTATAGTAGAAGCCCATAAACGTAGAATTGTGTAATTACATTATAACTGAAATGTTTTTGTCTTCTAAGTGCTTCTCTCTATCCGATAATTTCGTGTCATTCAATCAGTCCGTTCGTCCGCATGTTCCTTTTTTGTCATTTGTACAGGTGTAATTTTAGTACATATAACTCCATATTGTAACTTAAGGTGCAATATCTTATTTAAAGTATTATATATTGGTTATTCTGTTTACGTTGTATGTATTTAATTCATATGATTACTTTTTTTGGAAAATACGCACCGCTTTAGTATTTTGTCAAATGTATTCTTTATAATTTGTGTTATTGTGTAAATGTATATGCTTGTTTGTAGCCGATAGGCCAAATGGCCTAAGGTAATAAAAGAATTGAACTGAATTGATACTGAAATACCATGTTACAAATTGGTTATTTTCCAGAGTCATGGGCCCAAGGTGTCATAATTCCTCTGCATAAAAAGGGGGATATTAATAATGTTAACAATTATAGAGGTATAACGTTAATTAGTCATTTAGCTAAATTATTTACGTCCTTGTTAAATAAGCGCTTGTTAAAGTGAAGTGCTCGTGAAGATATTGTCACCGATGCACAATTTGGTTTTAAGCCTGGGTTTGGGACTAGTGATGCTATCTTTGCGTTGCAAAGTTTAATTATTAATTCTATAGAGCAAAACAAACGACTATATTGTGCTTTTATTGATTACAGTAAGGCTTTTGATAGTATTAATCATCGATATTTATGGCATAAACTTTGGAAAAGTGATATTAGAGGGCGATTACTTAATGTAATTTCATCAATTTATGATAATGTACGTTCATGCGTGAAACTTAATGGTAAACTATCCGCCATGTTCGATTTGCATGTCGGTTTATTACAAGGGGAATCTTTGTCTCCCATGCTATATTCTTTATTTGTAAATGATATGGAAAGTGAATTTATAAACTCGGATTGTCAAAGTTACCCCTTACAGTTACTTAATCTTTTTATGCTAATGTATGCAGATGATACAGTCTTATTTTCCGAAGACTCTACTGACCTCCAGCATATGCTCAACTGTCTACAGACTTACACGGTTAAATGGAATTTAAAAGTAAACACAGATAAAACAAAAATTGTTATATTTAGGAAAAGGAGAAGAATATTACCTGGTGAAAAATGGACTTTCAATGATAAATGTATAGAAATTGTTGATAAGTTTTGTTACCTGGGTTTGGTTTTTAATTTTAATGGAAGATTTGCTGTAGCACAAGATACACTAGCGTCTCAAGGCAGGAAAGCATACTTTCAATTAAAAAGAAAAATGAAAAACTTTAGTCTTAACACAGAAACAAAAAATATCCTATTTGATACATATGTTACATGCATATTAAATTATGGTTGTGAAGTGTGGAGGCAAGATGTTTCGCCCCAAGTTGAAAAAATTCACCTCCTTTTCTTAAAGACATACTTAATGTTAGAAAAACAGTCAATACATCTATGGTGTTTTTTCGAAACGGGTAGATATTCATTGTATGTTCAACGTAAGACAGCTGTTATGAAATATTGGTTAAAACTATTGAAAACAAACAATTGCATTCTGAAATCTTGTTATGATGCACTAGTCGAATTGAATAGCAGAAAACCTAATTGTAAAACGAATTGGGTCTATCATATTAAGCACGAACTTTGTAGTTTGGGATTTGGATATGTTTGGAAAAATCAATGTGTTTTTAAATGAAAATCATTTTTTGCAAATATACCACCAACGTATTAATGATGTTTTTGTTCAAGAATTATATAGTGCGTTTGATGTATCTCCTAAATGTTATTTGTATAAACATATTGTTGATAATTTTTGTACACAGTTCTATTTAATTAAGCCTGTAAATCATAAATTCAAGAAGTTTTTAAGCCAATTCCGTATGCAATGTCACAGTCTTAATATCGAATCCGGACGTTATAATAATATTCCCAGAAATCAAAGGACTTGTTCATTATGTGATAAAAATGACGTCGAAGATGAAGTACATTTTGTTCTTCTCTGTCCGGCATATTCTGAATTAAGAGAAAAATACATTAACAGATATTTTTATCATAGACCAAGCGTGCATAAGTTTATAGAATTATTCTCTAGTAAAGATGTTAAAATTTTTAAGATGTTGGGTAACTTTTTGTTTCGTGCAACAGAGAAAAGAAAAACTCTGCTCACAATTAATTAAATGATAAAATTGCTTTTTCATTTGCCGTCAGCATCAACGTTGGTTCTGTTGTGATCACGTCTTTTATACATATGTAGCTTATTAGTATATTGAAATACTGAAATATTGTCCTCCGCCATCTTATACTTGTATACATTGTCATTCAATGTCATATTATAATGATAATAATTGTACTGTTCCCTATATGCTTGTTATAAAAAACTTGAAACTTGAAATACATGTAAATCTCAGGAGATTTTTACAGGTGAAAATAAAGACACCTTAAATGAAACAGTATATAATTGCATTCCCATTGTTTCCTAAAACAAAACCTATCTATTGTTGATAAAATATGTTGGCGTTCAGAGAACACCCCGTATGATCAGGGATATTTTATTTCCATTTCCTTCTCATTTTCCTATTAAAAATGGAGGTGTCAATAAAAACCCTAGGGCGTACGGGCATTCTATACTTCAAAGCACAATCCAATTAACGGATGTCCTAATCTGCTTAACAGTAAGACAATGCATCAGCAAATGCCCGAATAGTCCACCAAATAGCTAATTGCCCGCGGCTAGGTAATTACAGATGAGTTCGATGAATGGCGTTGTGTACAGGTAAACAAAATCCTGGTCCAGGTATTACATAACCATCAAACTAAAGGCATGGCTAAATATATATCTATATCGGTGTATCTACTCGTTTATCGATTAAAATTTGAAAACGACCACAGATTCTGATATTTTCAATTCAATTTTTCAATTTGTTTATTTCCGTAAGCCTTGCGGCTTATAAGACACAAAGTACAATTTTAATACATATTGAATAATTCAAACATGTACAGGAGAGTGATTGTATACAATAAAACACAAACATTAGCACACAATTATTATACATCATATACTATACAGTTACGGTGTATCAAGAGACTGAGAACGTTTTCTGGAATGCAAGTTTTAAGAATTTCCGAGATTATTTAAAACCGACCCTAGAATTCTTTTACAAAAAGTAACATGTACTTTTTCAACCTCAAGTGCTCTATGAAAACCCCATACTTCACATGCATAAACTAATACACTTCTTACGTAAGTGTCAAATACTGAACATAATGTTTCGGTGTTAAAACTATGACTTTTTAATTTATTTGATAATGCAAAATATGCTTTTCTGCCCTTTTCAGCTACATGTTGTTGAGTTTTGTTAAATTTACCATTATAATTAAAAAACATACCTAGATAGTTAAAATCATCTACCACTTCTACTTCTTTATGGTTGTAAAACCATTTTTCTTCTTGTCTTACAATACCACCATTTCTAAAATCTACAATTTTTTGACATGCGTGCTAATCAACAAAGCGTGACATGTCAATAAGCTGAGCACGCGTTTTAGTGGATTGCAGCGCAGCATGACATCACCTGATCGGAAGGATTCTGATGCGGATACTTGGTATCTATTGTTTTGGGTTAATTAGTCGCTTTACATTGTATAGAGAAACATACATGTATTTTACAGTATTCAATAAACGCAACACAGACGGAGGACAATCTGTATAACGGAAATTTGATTTTACATAATTTAGTAGACATCGACATCTTCAGTCACTGTATTACCTTTGTCTCATAACTAAAAACACTAAGGTATGCACTTGAATGCAAATATGAACAAATCGTGCATTATAGGTGAATGTTTGCGTCATGAAAACAAATAGACTGAAAAATATGCGATGACAGTTCTCAAAACTTGGTGTATAAAATTATATCCTTCTATTGACGGTAGAATTAAATAAGATATATAACCAGAAACGTATATGTTTATTCTGATACTACGGGTAATAATTAATGGAATTACATGTGCACAAAGTCATACGATACAAAGTCTGACGTTACGCAATTAGCAGACGCATTTAGTTACTTACATAAATGTACACACGAAACGTCTATTTAATAATTCCTAGTTCGGCCAGGAGTCAGTTTACAAGGTTCCAAGTTTTCGATAATGCATGTATAACCTTGTAAGTATACGCCCTTTGTTTAATCTTTGATCATGTGTTCCAAAGACCAGCTAGTGAGTACGTACAGTTTATTGTGTATAATTATGCAGTAATCAAAGATGAACCAGTACTACTAGTTCATTTAAATCCCTATTGCCCCGCGTATTCCAAACTCAAATCTGCGAAAAATAACTTGATTATAATTTTGTATATATCTAAAATGTTCGAAATCCTGATATTGTTCCACATTAGTATTGAAGACATATACTATTCAATCATAAGCTTTTAAATAAATTCTAGTTCGTATGTGCCGTAACTGGGCAAATTATTTGACATCAATTGAAAACCGCCAGATTTCATTATTATAATGTGAAAATCATCCAAATGAACTGCCAAACACTTATGATGCCTTGTAAACATCACTTAAAACAAAAGATTTATATACTGTAAGATTTTTTTTTATTCTTTTGTCTGTTAAGATGGAAACATAAAAGCACAAATCAATTTACAACTAGAAATTGTCATAGACAATTTGGCGGGCTTTTCACTATATGTAGTTTACAATACCGTCATTGCCAGGTAAGTTAAGAACTAGGTAATGCATGGGTTTTGAAGTTGTAACCAATAAATGACCTTGACTTTCAGCCCTGAATAAAAGTGTTTTAGTGAAGATCTGCATGAAGTTTGATCAGCCGAAGAGAACTCTCATCTTAATCCAATTCATATTTCCAAATTCATTCGAGCAAATGATAACGAGATCGAATGCGCCTTAACGTCATCTGACTTGCGGTGTTGTTAAGTATATATACCCCGGTATGTATATTTAAACTCTGGACACCTGTGATCTTTAATGTATGAAGACTCTTGTCATTTTGGTTATTGTTGAGTCATTTAAAGATTTGAACATATTTGACTCATGTGACCTTGAATATGGGTCAAGGTCATTCCTAGTAATCTGACTTTATAGCCCATCCCCTGGACATCTTATATATGAACTATGAAGATCCTAGACCTTACAGAACTTCAGGAGAAAAGTTTTCAAGTTTATTGTTAAAAACAGGAACTTTAACATTTGACCCTTACCGAAAACCGGAAGCTGCCATTTTTTATAATAACATGTAGAGAGAAAA
>SAYR01039775.1:0-11484 GCA_004382745.1 Argopecten irradians irradians
CAATTCTAACGCCCTACCTGCAGGGCTCGATTGGAAATAAGACTCGTTTACTATTTCCTTACCATTTCTGATTCGTTGTCAACCATTATTGTAGTTTTAGATAGTTTGCTTTTGATTCCTATCAAGTCTTCGGGCTAAGCTCCGTCTAAGATTGGAATGCCTTGACATAAGGGAGGCAACCGCTCATTATACTTTTCGCGGCAGCGCGTGCGATCGACCTTTTCCGGTTTCACGCACAGGAGAGTTCCAACTGTCGTTGTTGTTGACTGCCTTTCTTCGTGAGTGGACTAACATTAAAATAACCATCGGAAACTCTTTAAACAAGGTAAATACATTATGAATCGTTCAATTAGGTTTCCATGTATGTTCCGTTGTCGTAGTTATTGTATAATTGTCATATTTCACTTCGTTTTTACATCCGAAGCGTAAAGTAAGCAGACTTCCGGGTTTTGGCACCCTGCCAATTTACCGGACATCTTCAACTGGATTTGACCTTATTTACTCACTTCAGACTTGTTAATACATGACATCCTGTATATGAGTGAATTAATTACCCCTTTTAACATTTGTCAGATGTATTAACTTCTCTTCCGTGGTCAATTATGGTGTATAAACCAGATTCAATTTCTGCCATGTTATGTAATATGCGTACCGGTCAAAACCGTTACGTCAGTCAAATATTTCGAGTCATTCACATTTTGACGACTGTCTTTTTATTAAGGGAATCTAATATTCGTAACATTGCCCCCTTCCTTGTAAGACATTCGTCCCGAATGTAACTTTTCGAAATATTTGTAATTTTCTGCCACTTAATTGGCAATTGATTTTTTATTTCAGAACGAGGCTGGAGCATGTGCGCCGCACCGCAGACGACATTCTTAATGATTCTTAATGATGTTTTCCAGCACAGGCTCCTTATAGATCCTCTTTGCTGGACTCATAATATTATTTAGTTACATATTATGATTATAGTCACTTCCTAGCTGATATTCTCTTTATAGTTATTGTATTTGATTTCCTGTTCGTTCCAGTGATTGTCCAATCTGTTTTTGAAGGTGTCCAATGTCTTAGATGTAACGACATGGTCTGGTAGGTTATTCCATATTGAAGCAATCCTAACGGAGAATGAGTTCTTTCTGATCGATGTTTTAGTATGCTGGGGGAATATTTTCAGCGAGTTTGTCCTAGTGCTAGATCTCTCTGATGTGTCGGACCACATCCTTATGAACTGGATTGCTCCTTTGTCGTATCTCCCTGTAACTGCCTTGTACGTTTCTATCATGTCACCTCTTACACGTCTGTAACTCAGGGTTGGGAGTTTTAACTATATAAGCCTCTCAGGATAAGATAGGTTATCCATTCCCGGTAGTTGTTTAGTCGTCTTTCTTTGTACTCCTTCCAACTGTTCAATGTGTTTCATTTTATATGGTCTCCAGACAACACTTGCATATTCCAGATGGGTTCTTACCAAAGATTTGTAAAGTGGAATAAATAGTTTAGAATCTAGGAACTTAAATGTTCTTCTGATCATACCGAAAATTGAAGTTGCTTTTTGTACTTTTTCGCTTATGTGTTTGTCAAATGTAAGCTCTTTATCAAATATGACCCCAAGGTCCTTTCTTCTAATGTTGTATTATTAAGCACATATCCAGTGTTCCCTCCAGTGTGTTTCCCGACGTGTAGTGACTTGCACTTGTCCTCGTTGAATTTGAGTAGCCAAGTCTCACTCCAATGTGTGAGTTGCAGCAAATCTTCTTGTATTGACTTTTTGCTTTCTTGTGAGTTAATTATCTGGAATAGTTTTGTGTCGTCCGCAAATAAGTAAACAGTTGACTTAATCATCTCAGGCAGATCATTTATATAGATGACAAACAGCAGCGGCCCCAAAACCGAACCATGAGTTGCAGCAAATGTTCACATGTTCACAGTCGGGCAATTCCCGATTACTTAAATGACTTTGACTTAGAGGATTTTCTCCAGTAGTAACCCATATGCATATAATTCATAAAGCCATTATAGAATTTGGAAAATGAATTTATATGGAGGATTTTCTTTGGATTTTTTTCCTCAGGCAAGTAAACTGTAGATAACAAACAACAATAATTATTAATGTAGTAACATATGTACAAACTGTCTCAACTCTGAATGATTAAAGTAATGGACATCCAGATATTTCTGAAGTTAATATTGTAATAAATATGTAGTAATATATTTAAGTAAATTTGAATTGCTTTATGATATTAAAGTATGGATATATTTTTCATAATCCATTTTCTTTGATGAATTGATTATTTAAAAGGAGAATATATAATGTGAATTTGAATAACAATGATAATTTAGATATCTACTAATAATTTTGAAATTTGGGTGTCCTTTCTATATGTGATTCTTTAAAAGTCTTAATAAATTTATCATTGATGACACTGTCTATGTATTGTCCAGTTTACATTTCCTCTAACTGTTGCTTTACAGCGTCCCCCAGGGTGTCTACTTCCAAGTAGTCACACTCGGCCAAAAGTTCTTTGAGGTGAAAACGGGTGACGGGCAATAGAAGTTCACTGTTTGGATTTCTCAGGTAATTCAAAATTGTCCTATAATGCTTAGGATCCCTATCCAGAAAATATGTGAACACGCTCTCCTTATTATACGGTTGAACCGTTTTCCCACGGTCATCCATCATCCTTGCCAAGACTGATGTAGGTTCTGTGAGGAGGGTGTTGGGGCATGTCTCAAAATGAGTCCCTCCCACGTTTAACATTATCTTCTGGCTCTGGTTGACTGCGATGGTGGCCAATTTGGTGTCAAATTTTGAGATGATCTTTGTTTGCTCATATCTTACATTTGCACTCCTTTCAGAAACAGCGTATTCCTCTAATTCCTCTGAGTCCAATGTTATTGCTAAATCGGCTGGAGGCACGGTGGAGCCACTCACTGATGTCGCCGTACTCTCCACTTTACGGAATTTGTTGTGGACGGCCTTAGGTTTGGTTGGTTTCCTGACGGGAGCACACTCAAGTCCGACCACCACGTCTTCTACAGCCTTCCGCTTCAGAATAAGTTCAGTCGGCTTTCCTCTACTGGGTTTTGACTGGACCGGAGCAGTGACATCCTTAATAGGCTGCTTACTCTTGCGAATTTTCTCGTCGGAAACTTGAGGCTTCCTTATCACCAGGACGTCCTTATGTCTGTTCTGTTGGAAGGATTCAAACTCCTGTCTTTCTTCCTCTCCAAATTTCATAGTTTCCCTTTTTACAATATGCAATGGACCTCTAGGACAGCCGGCGTGCTTGGAATCTGGACGGGAGAATGTCATCTTACAAATGGGACATCGGTACCCGTAACCCGAGTGAGATGATGTCCGGTGCCTTTCGCAGAGTGACCTTTTTTCAAATTCCCTCTCGCATCTAATGCACTGGAATACCGTGACCTGCAATCAAGAAATTGATCTGGTAAATTGCTTGTAACTTACTTAGTATAGTTGTACTTTACAGAGTTATCCCCCTTTACCAATTAGGTTTATTCTTACTCTCATAGGGTTTAAGATAGTTATGATGAACCACTTTTGGTTTTGATTTGGGACCCTTTTTGACTCTGTATATAACGTCATTTAATCTGTCTAACACTACATATGGACCTTCCCACAGGCAACACAGTTTTGAACCATTTGCTTTCCGTGAATTATATAACCATATTGGATCTCCTTTTTCAAACTTGTTGAGATTGAGATTCCTATCATGATTCTTCTTCATGTGTGTGGTTGACATTTTTAGTTTTTCACGAGCAAATTCGTGTATTTTGTCTAGCCTTTTTGATAGGTCATATGCATAATCTGTATGTATTTTGTCTATTTCAGCCTCAACCCTACCCAGTACAAGATCTAGTGGTAGTGTGATGGATCGGCCAAAGACCATTTCATTTGGTGACACTCCCAGTGACTCATGATCAGCTGAACGGTATGCCATCATTAGTAGGTAAAGGTATTCGTCCCAATCCTTAAGATTTTTAGAGACAAATGATAGCATAGACTCAATTGTGCGATTGGCCCGTTCGATCATTCCGTCAGACTGTGGTCTGTATGGGGTTGTACAAGTTTTGTTGATACCGAGTATTTTACAGATTTCTGTAAATACATCTGACCGGAAGTTTGTTCCTCTATCAGAATGTAGTGGCTGGACAACCAAATATGGTTACCACTCTTTCAATGAACTTGTTGGCTATAGTTTTGTGGCTTGCTGGTTCCTCATTGGGATTGCTCAACCCATTTTGAGAAATAATCTCCAACAACCAAAATATACATGTTTCCTTTATTGGTTTTAGGTAGGGGACCTATAACATCTATAGCCCACCTCTCCATGGGAGATCCCACAGTGTACGTCTGTAGTGGACTCTTACCCTTTTTGTTTGGGTTCTTCCGAACTGCACATTGGTCGCATATTTTACACCAGTGTGTAATATCTTTACTCATTTTGTACCAGAAGTACCTATCTCTGATCTTTGATAGGGTCTTTTTAACCCCAAGATGTGCTCCTGCTATACCATTGTGTAGCTGAGTGAGCACATACTCACAGAGACTTGTAGGGATTACTATTTGGTAAATGAGTTGTCCCCCTTTGTTTGACTCCCATTTATGACACAAAATGTCATTTCTTATGTTTAGGGAGTGAAAGCGAGACCAGTAATATTTTACACTTTCCTTCATATGGGATATGGCTGGCCATTCTGGCTTTTTGCCATCTTTTACCCAGCAAATTACTTCCTTCAGGACATTGTCCTCAATTTGCCTAGTTTTCTGTCTATATCAACTACTTGTTTGCTGATATCAACATTTATTTTTCCTTTTTCAGGAGGCTGTCCCGTTTTATCTGAGTTTGAAGTGCTGGTTTGAAAAGTGCCTGGTTTTATCTTTCTCTAATGCCTCCCTTGCACCCGCCTCACTTTTGGCTTGAGTTGAGCGTTCGCCCCTGTGAGGAAGCTCTGGGTTCTGTCCCCTGGCCGAGACACACCAAGTCTATAAAAATGGTAGTTTCTGCTCCTGCTTAGCGTTCAGCATACAGGGAGTGGGACGACTGGTTCGCCCTTTGTCAGTATAATGTGACCGGTGGGGTGTGTTGCTTGTGTCTTCGGCGGCATAGCTTCAGTGATATTAGCACTATAAAAAGGGCAACAGTTCCACTATACAAGAAGAGCATACACAGAACATAGCCGAGTCTCCCAGTACACTCACCCTCGCACAACATACACGCAACACACCGCCATACATGGGAGGCCGTCCTACCATGACCATGCCTGTTAATGGACCGTTAATAAACATAACAAAACAAACAAAACAATTGGGGGAACGTGCTGGTGCCCTACTGTGCCGACTACACAGCAATCAAACAAGAGTTCATTGGGAATTTCTCAAAGTCTTCAGAAGTACAGTTAGTATTCCCAATCATGGTCGGGTAAGACCTTGGCTCGGTAGGAAGAGTGGTTATTTCATACTTTTCCTCGGCCTTTGAACAATGGCCACAATGGTCTGATATACAGGGTCTACGTGAACGCCCTGCTCTGTACTCTATCTTAAATGAATAGGTTGACAATATCTCATACCATCGAGCTAACTGCCCTTCAGGATTTTTGAAGTTTATTAGCCATGTCAGTGCCCCATGATCGGTTCTTACTTTAAAGAATTGACCGTAGAGGTAACAGTGAAAATGTTTCACCGATTTGACTATTGCTAAAAGTTCTCTCCTGGTTACACAGTATCTTCGCTCGGTTCTGCTAAATGCTTTGCTGTAGTAAGCAACTGGTCTCTCTACACCATTTTGTATTTGGGATAGAGTTGCTCAAAGGCTCTCATTCGAGGCATATGTATCCAGAATGCACAAAGAGCCATTTTCTGGATAAGCCAATATATCTGAGCTAGTTAAAGCACGTTTGAGCTGATCAAAGGCCATTTGACAGTTTTCTGTCCAATTGAATCTCTGAAACTTTTCAGTAAGTTTATGCAGTGGTCTTGCTATATCTGCAAAACCACGAACAAACTTCCTATAGTAGGAACAGAGTCCAAGGAAACTCCGTACCTCTTTAACTGATTGAGGAGTTGGCCAGTTTACAACTGCCTCAATTTTTTCAGGATCAGTACGAATTCCTTCTTCATTGACTACATGTCCCAAAAAAATTACCTCCCTTTTAAATAGTTTACATTTGTTACTATTTACTTTCAGGTTTGCTTCCTGTAACCGAGTCAAGACCTGCCGTAGATTCTCAAGATGTTCATCAAAAGACTTGGCCATAACGATAGCATCATCAAGGTATATCATGCATATCTTCCAAGCTATAGGGTTTGTGAGAATCTTTTCCATTAGTCTTTCGAATGTGGCTGGTGCATTGCATAACCCGAAGGGCATTCTTACAAATTCCCAAAGTCCACTCCCAGGAACAGAAAAGGCATTTTTGGGTCGGTCTTCTGGAGTTACCTCCTCTTGCCAATATCCACTCTTTAGATCAATGGTTGAAAACCATTTTGATCCTGAGAGACTTCCAAGTGTTGTATCAGTTCTTGGTAAAGGGTGACTGTCTTTGATTGTAATATCATTAAGACGTCTGTAGTCAATACAAAACCGGATACTATTATCCTTTTTCTTTACAAGAACTATGTTAGAGCTCCAGGGAGACTCTGATTTCTGAACAATGCCCTTACTAGCCATGCTTTCAAGCTCATCTTTGGCTATGTCCATTTGAGATAGAGGAATACGTCAAGGTTGTTGACGTATTGGTGGGTGATCCCCTGTACAAATCTTATGTTGTACAATATCAGTTGATCCAAGATATTCTGATGATTTTGAAAATATATGTTGAAACTCTAGGAGTAAGGATTTTAATTTCCTTTTCTCCTCCTCTGTTAGGTCCTTAGAGGATTCTTGATACAGTTTGGTTAAATGTTCCGGAACAATATTTTCATTTGGGATCAGGTTGTTAACCTTTAGCTCATTAAGTGAAACCTCTTTCTGTCTGGTTTCTACACATAGGCTGACAGCCTCAATATTGGCTACAACTGTATCTTTGTACAGTTTGCAGCTAGAATTACCCATATTCAAGAAACGCAAAGGTATGATACCCAAACTAGGGTCAACAATGGCTTTTGCCAGTAGTAAATTATTTCTCTCCATTAATATTGGTAGAGCTTCAACAATAGCGTTCTTATCTCTGAATATTGGGTCTATGAGCTTCCCCGGTAAAATGAGTTCACTGTTTGGAGGGATTTCAATATCCTTACCAACAGATACTCTACAACATTTGGAATCAGTTCCTTCCTGGAACCTAAAACAAGGAACATTTTCTCCATCAACTGTCAAGAAGTTCTCTTTCAGGTTAATACCTACAGAGTGTGTGGTCATGAAATCTAACCCAAGTATTCCATTTTGCTTTATTTCAGCAATGAGGAATTCATGTGGTATATTTAAAGAACCAATTTCAATTGTTAACCAACATTTACCTATAAATGGTTTCCTTTCCCCGGTTGCTGTAACCATATTAAGGTTTACACAAGTGACCTGAGGCTTATCAGTAGAATCCAGGTTCTGTATGTATTGGTTACGCAATATTGATACACTGGCACCTGTATCTACTAAATGAGCAGTGTTCTGTTTACCAATTTTGGCACAAGTAAAAAGGCCATCATCATTGTTATTAAAATTGTTAACTAAAACCTCCTTGAGTCTTCCTCTATCTCTGCTGACTTCCGACCCTTGAACTCAGCACCTACTGGTTTCCCAGGACTGGTTCTTGGTTTTGACGGTTATCAGCCCTTTGATAGTTACCATTTTGTTGGTTTTGTTTGTTTGGCTGAAAATTTTGAAAGGCATTTCCCCTTGGTGTATTGTTATATCCTTGATTAAAATTTCCATTCTGGTTCTGATTCCCTTGGAATCTGGCACGGTTTTGACCATTACCATTATTACCACCATTTGATTGTCTATGGTAGCTGTTACCATTTTGATTGTTACCATTCCAGACACTTGGTTGCCTGCTTTGGTTTTTGGTTTGCTGTTTAAGAGTTTCATGCAACTGTTTTGTAGTTCTGTCCAGTTGTAACATGCAGCGGGTCAAGGTTCCAACATCAATTGTCTCCCCTTGATCTTTATCTGCCTGTTTACTGATCTGACATACACTAGTGTTGTCTTTCTCTTTATTGACCACGTGTACTGACTTGCCTCTTTGCTTGTCAGCTACTCTATGTGCCTCCAATCTTACTGCATGAGTTTCAGCCTCGTTGATATCGTGAGGCCTCAACTCCCGGATTCGCAATCTCATGTCTGAATCTTGGATGGCATCGATAAAATGATCCAAAGCCAGAACATTAGTGAGAGATGCATCCGCTGTTGGGTAGGCCTGTCTTGTGAGTTTACGTATAGACTGTGCCAATGCAGAGAGAAACTCGTTTATTTCTCTGACTCTTGTTTGAAGGCGTGCTCTATACATTTCTGATCGTTCCACTAAGCCATACCTCATGTTTAGGATTTTTGCCAGTGAATGGTAATCTTGTCTGGTTGAGGGGTTTAGTTCCATTAGAACTGCCCTTGCATCACCAGTAAGACTCCCTGCCAGATATAGAGCTTTATCAGAATAACTCCAGTTATTTATTCTGGAAAATTATTTCATATTGAGTGAGGTATTCCTCGAAATCTTCTTTGCCATCATATGTTTGTGGTTTTAGTCTTGTGTGGTTTTTATTTGAATTGTTGGTTCTATCTAAGGAATGAGGAGATCCTGTATGGTTAACATTCAAATTACCAAAGATGGGCTGACCATTGTCACCCTGAGAGTGTTGACTTGGATTTATCAAACTTTCATTCAGTTTCTTATCCAATATTGAAATATTTTCTTGAAAAGCCTGCAGGTTCTTATGTAAGTTACCCAGATTTCTATTCATTTCTTCCCTTATTTCATCTCATTCTCTGCTATTTTCTCTTCGTATCATTATAAATTGCTCTTCCAAATAACCCATAATTTCTCTTTTTACAATGTTAATTATGGTTCTATTTTCACGTTGAACACTATCATGCTCAAAAGGAGATACTACCCTACTCAGATTACCTCCCCCTGACAAAGTACTGGATTCATCATTGTGTGTATCTTGGATCCTGCGGAATGAAATTCCTCATCAGAATTTGTCATCTTTAATGATTATCAGAACTCTGGATTTTCACCTTTGGTCTGCTATACTCTGAGAATTCTTGTCAAACTTTGTTTGGTAATAAATACCATAACAACTTGGAACAAGAGAAAAAGATATCCTGCCGACGACGCCAATGTAACGTTTTTTCCCCTGGTTGTGCTTATTTTGCCAAACCTTATCTGATTATCTTTAATCAGAATAAGGAGCACAAAACGTTTTTAGAAGATTCGTCCCAGTCTAAGCGTTTCGACCAAAGGCAAAACCAGACTCAAGATGTTTTGTTTTAAAGATATTTTATTAATTTGAAGACATTAAAATACCAATGATGAATCCACCAACTTTTTCTAGTAATTCAAATTATTATGGAGATTTGTCTTGTCTTTCTTTAGTGTAATAGAACCCATTCCCAGAATTTTCCAATTCTGGTGAAGTAGTATTACCATGGTTGCTCTTGGTGAAATATTCTGGTTCTAATGACACTGAAATTTAGATACCACTTATTTTTGGTAAATATACATTAGCAATATGTATAGATGTACTGGTCAATTTGTTTAAAACCATATATAACCAATATTTATTCCTTTAATTTTAGTGATACCGGATCCGGTTTTGTTACCAGTACCGGTTCTGTAACCGATACCGGTTCTCTGTTAACCGTTACCGGTTCCCAAGTATTTTCAAGGAATTTTTACAAAGTAGATAAATTATATTAATTTCATTATTTAGAAATTGAACAAATACTGGTTATCTGGTAAAAATTACCAATACCATAAAAATTCCAATAGAGAACTTAATTCTCTAAGATTGTTTTTGTTGGTAACCGATACCGGTTTACCTGAGTTACCATTAAAATATTGGTAAAGAATAAAACCACATATTGGTTCTAATAATAAGAGCAACCTTGATGTAACAACTAAACCAGGATAGGAAATAAGACTCGTTTCCTATTTCCTTACCATTTCTGATTCGTTGTCAACCATTATTGTGGTTTTAGATAGTTTGCTTTTGATTCCTATCAAGTCTTCGGGCTAAGCTCCGTCTAAGATTGGAATGCCTTGATATAAGGGAGGCAACCGCTCATTATACTTTTCGCGGCAGCGCGTGCGATCGACCTTTTCCGGTTTCACGCACAGGAGAGTTCCAACTGTCGTTGTTGTTGACTGCCTTTCTTCGTGATAAGAGTAACATTAAAATAACCATCGGAAACTCTTTAAACAAGGTAAATACCTTATGAATCGTTCAATAAGGTTTCCATGTATGTTCCGTTGCCGTAGTTATCGTATAATTGTCATATTTCACTTCGTTTTTACATCCGAAGCGTAATGTAAGCAGACTTCCGGGTTTTGGCACCCTGCCAATTTACAGGACATCTTCAACTGGATTTGACCTTATTTACTCACTTCAGACTTGTGAATACATGACATCCTGTATATGAGTGAATTAATTACCCCTTTTAACATTCGTCAGATGTATTAACTTCTCTTCCGTGGTCAATTATGGTGTATAAACCAGATTCAATTTCTGCCATGTTATGTAACATGCGTACCGGTCAAAACCGTTACGTCAGTCAGATATTTCGAGTCATTCACATTTTGACGACTGTCTTTTTATTAAGGAAATCTAATATTCGTAACATTGCCCCCTTCCTTGTAAGACATTCGTCCCGAATGTAACTTTTCGAAATATTTGAAATTTTCTGCCACTTAATTGGCAATTAATTTTTGATTTCAGAACGAGGCTGGAGCATGTGCGCCGCACCGCAGACGACATTCTTAATGATTCTTAATGATGTTTTCCAGCACAGGCTCCTTATAGATCCTCTTTGCTGGACTCATAATATTATTTAGTTACATATTAAGATTATAGTCACTTCCTAGCTGATATTCTCTTTATAGTTATTGTATTTGATTTCCTGTTCGTTCCAGTGATTGTCCAATCTGTTTTTGAAGGTGTCCAATGTCTTAGATGTAACGACATGGTCTGGTAGGTTATTCCATATTGAAGCAATCCTAACGGAGAATGAGTTCTTCCTGATCGATGTTTTAGTATGCTGGGGGAATATTTTCAGCGAGTTTGTCCTAGTGCTAGATCTCTCTGATGTGTCGGACCACATCCTTATGAACTGGATTGCTCCTTTGTCGTATCTCCCTGTAACTGCCTTGTACGTTTCTATCATGCCACCTCTTACACGTCTGTACAAATGTAACTCAGGGTTGGGAGTTTTAACTTCTTAAGCCTCTCAGGATAAGATAGGTTATCCATTCCCGGTAGTTGTTTAGTCGCCTTTTTTGTACTCCTTCCAACTGTTCAATGTGTTTCAT
>SAYR01039860.1:0-21343 GCA_004382745.1 Argopecten irradians irradians
ATTACTCATATATAATTCACACATATAGCTTACACATCTAAGGTATATTTAAACATTTAAACTTCTACAATGACTCCAATATAATAAGGCTAATCAACATCTAACGTGGGGGAGTAATACTTCTACAATGTACCTCTATATAAATTTAATGCTCACCAACATCATAACGTGATGTAAACTTCTACAAATGTACCTCTAATATATAGCACAACATCTAAGGTGAGTTAAACATTTAAACTTCTTACAATGTACTCAATAATATAATTTCTTAAAACATCTAACGTGATGTTAAACATTTAAACTCTGCAAAATGTACCAATTATAATAATGCTATCAACATCCATAGTGATGTTTCTAAACATTTAGATTCTACAATTACTCCTTTTATCATGAATAATGCCTAACATATCATTCTAAGGATCGTAAACATTACACACTTCTACAATGTACTCATATAATAATGCTCTACAAACATCAAATAATGGTTCACTAACATTTAGACTTTCTAGTTACAATACTTTTAATCTATATAATAAGCTACAACATCTAGATGTGATGGTTAAACATTTAAAACTTCTACAAGTCACTCACATATAATAATTGCTACAACATCTAACGTAGTTAAACTTCACAAGTACTCTATCTATAATATCACACATTCTTACATGTAGTAAACTTCTTACAAGTACTCATATATTAATAATACACAACAAAATCTAAGTGATGTAAAACATTAACTTCTACATATGACTCAAGTATAATAATCGCTACAACATCAATATGTTTAAACATTTAAACTCTACAATGTACCACTTATGAATCAATGTTACACATCTAAGTATGTAAACTATTTAAAACTTCTACAATGTACTCTATATAATAATGCCTAACAACATCTAAGGTGATGTTTGACCATTTCAAACTTCTACATATTGTACCACTATAATAAAATGTACAACATCTAAACGTATGTTAAACATTTAAACTTCTACAATGTACTCTATATACATAACGCCTACAACATCTAAGTATGTAAACTCTAACAATGTACTCAATATATAATGCAACAACATCTAATTGATGTTTAAACAATTTAAAACTCTACAATCTACTCAATATAATAATTGCTACAACATTCTAATGATGTAAACTTCTACAATACTCAATATAATAATCACAAAATCTAAGGTTAAATGTAAACTTCTACAATTACTCACTCATAATAAGCTACACATATGATGTAAACATTATTAAACTTCTTACAATTAACTCATATCAATAATGCTACAACATACTTTCACACTATGTTAAACATTTAAACTTCTCTAACAATGACTCATTATCTCCAACCTTATAATAACAACAATCATCTAGCTATTTAAACATAACACTACTAACCAATGTTAACTTCATTATCAATAATTCTTACAAATCATCTAACGACATTATTTAAATATCATTTAAACCTCTTATTTACCCAATGTATCTTCTTCTATTATATATATAATGCTACAAACATCTAAGATGATGTTTTAAACATTTTATACTTCTACAACATGTAACTCAACTATTAATTAATGCTACCAAACATCTAAAGGTATTTTCTTACATTTAAACTACTTCTACCCAATGTACTCAATATAATAATCCTACAACATCTAAGGTATTTAGATATGACTTCTACAATGTACTCAAATATATAATGTCTACAACATCTAAATGACGTTTAAACATTTAAACTTTCGCCAATGTACTCAATATAATAATGCCTTACAACACTAACTAAGATTTAAACAATTTTAAACTCACAATTACAAAGCTACACACATCTAACTATGTTAAAAAACCATTTAGATACTCTACAATGTCACTCCATATAAAATCTACCAACATCTAACTGATGTAAAAACTTCTTACAATGTACTCATATAATAAGCTACAAACATCTAAGTATGTTTGACATTTTTGATCTATGCTGGAAACCCAGTTCTTAGTACGCTCACACTCACAAACAATTAACCACTCCGCGATGAAAATTTTTACAAAATTTTGTTTCTATTTTCACTAATAATACTTGAATGGGTTACAAATCTTTCAATAAACCACAGACATTGAATTTGTACATACATATACACCGTGGATGAGTGTTTAAATCGTTCATTAGGAATCTCTATTATATTTGTATACTCCCAAGATAAGTAGATCTCCGTAAACACAAAGGAAAGCTGCCTCATTCCTGTCTCCCTCGCGGACAGCATTTCAGTGGATTTTGATTGCTGTATTTTTATAAATATACGTAATTAATCTACTATCATTATTGACATTCAAAATGTTAGCGATATGAACTACAAAAGAAAGTTCTTTTAAAGCTTATAGAGTTAAATTTTGTGTTGTATGACGAACCTATATCTGATATATACTTTATTGTCAGGAAAAATTAATAAGTTTGATTAACATGTTTCCTCCCTTATCTGTTTCACGTTGGAGTTTGTGTTCTTCAAATCGTGATCAGTGCACACTGCGTATATAGATAAGTAAAACCAGTACAAATATATTCTATAACATAAAACTTACAACAATAAATATAATATACATCTATATAGTATCGAGTCAACTTAAATGACCAATAATATCTTATTATCTCTGTGAAAGTATTATATAGCCTTATAAAATGCTAAAGTCTGATGATGCATGAAGTTTCTTGATAAAATTTGAATTTTATAAGTATCATCCAAATAATTTACCTTTAACTTGCCAAAAATAATATACCCAGTGTTATTATAATTCAAAAGTCGGTAAAGCAAAACTCACATATATCTCGCCAACATTACTTTAGGCTTACAAGACTCCCAAAAGTCCGAACATCACATAGCAAGTAGTCTATGTAACGGCTAGCGTTCTTTGAATTTAAAAGAAATTCAGCTAGTGCATATACGTAATGAAAATAATTACCTTTTATTGGCAAAAGTAATTCTGACATGATTATAGTCAAAGTCTTCCCAAGCAGCAAACCCACGAGTTTAGTTCTCATATATTAATACACATATAACAATTCTACACATCATATTATCTGTGGTAACACTTCGACAATTATTTCTAATGTTATTGTTTGAAATATTCTTAAAATTCTAAGTTTATATGAGATAGGGAAATATCTGTAACTTTATAATGTTTTTCTTTGAAGAACATTATTGAAAGTATCAATTTAGTAAATAAATAAATAATTATAAAAGAATGATACTCAATTCTGAACGGTTTCATAGTGTGAAATCATTATTTTCAAAAATAATAGATAAAAAATCATTACCAATGTATTCTCAGCTGATAATATCGAGTTATTCAACCTATGTCTTGTATCTGAAAATTCTTAAATAACTCATAAAAAAAATATTGCTAATACCGTATCAATATATTAGGATTAAACTCCATGAAATTCACAATCACTCTTAGATACTAAATTTCCATATTTAAATGAAAGACAATTCTTTATTCCATTGTTAATCCTTCATCACAGCATCTATGAGTGCTTTGCACTTGATTTTTATGCTAAAAATGTCAAATTCATAATATGTTTTAACATACTCTGTGAATAAAAGACTCATTTTATCTAGTGAAAAATCATGCAATCTGCATATGTTGGTACATAGTCTACTATACCTAGCGGTTCCTCTATTATAATACTCAATACATTCATACGTACAATAGCTACAATTTACCTAATCTTTCTCTAATTGAACCTTATTCATAATTCATCGATATTCATAGGCTATCATTACCTCACGATCTTTCTAATTGATATTCATAATCATAGCTAACATAGGCCTACAACTTAATCACTAATATGTTCCTAATTGATATTCATAAGTTCATGACTACATAGCTACATTAACCTAGGTCTCTAATTATATTTCAATAAGTTCATAGGAACATAAGGCTACAATTACCTATGGTTCCTAATTGATATTCATAAATTTCATGCGTAACATATCTACATTACCTAGCTCGTTCTCCTAATAATTCATAATTTCTTACATAGGCTACCTTATTACCTATCTTCTCTAATGTATATCAAAGTTCCATGGCTACTATAGGCTACATTACCTATGGTTCTCTAAATTTATATTCTAATCAGTACACATAGGCTACATTACCTATGGTTCTTCTAATGATATTATAATTCATGATACATTAGACTACATACTATGCTTCTCTAATGAATTACTCAATAAGTATGACATACTACACTACCTATGTTCTCTAATTGATACTGATAAGTTCATGAATTACAAGGCTACATTACTATGCAGTTTCTCTAAATTAATATTCCATAAGTTCATGATTACATAGGTACCATTATCCTATGTTCTCTAATTAATATTTCATAAGTTCATCTTACATAGGCTACATACCTATTGGCTCTCTAATAACATAAGTTCATTACATAGGCCAACAACCTAGCTCTCTAATTGATATTCATAAGTCATGGTAACAGAGACTACAATATCTCTTATACGAGTCTCTTCTTAATGATATTCATAAAGCATGTACATAGGCCACATTACCTATGTCTCTAATTGATCATTCACTAAGTTCATGACATAGCACATTACCTATGCTTCTCTAATTAATCATAATTCATTGTACCTAGGCTATCCATTACACCTATGGTTCTCCCTAATTTTGATATCATAAGTTCATGTACTATATAAAAACTACATACCTATGGTTCTCTAATTAATACATTTCCATAAGTTCATTAACATAGGCCTACATTACCTCATGTTCTCTAATTTTAATATTCCATAATTCATTATCATATCTACATTAACCTATTCTCAATTAATATCATAAGTTCATGCGTACATAGCTACATACCTATGTTCCTAATATAATATTTCATAAGTTCATGTACATAGCTACATTTACCTATGGCTCTCTAATTAATATTCATAAGCTATATACATTAGTACATACCTAGTTCTCAATAAATTCATAAGTTCATATTACATAGGCTTACAAACTCATGCTTCTCTAAAATATTCATAAGTGCATCTTGTCTGTAGCTAAACCATAGGGAATATCAATAGTAATATAAAAACCCAAACTGATTACCATCTTATCAAACCTACTTCTGATTAAAATACTTGTTGGTTACTGTAATTACATTACAAAAAAAATAATTTCCTGGCTTTAGAGATTGAAGTAAGAACTATATCTGCTGTATTGATTCAATCACGCCATTCTCTACATACTTTCTTTAAATATACCACATGTATAAGTCATCACACTTTATTCAAAATTTTTACAACTCTTCATGAACCAATTTCCAATGATGCGAACTTATGATTAAAAATCAATTACCTTTTACCAACAGTGTATTCTCATTCTAAACTCACAATATAAAAACTTAAAAAACGGTCCAGTTCTACAAAAATTATTAGATAAGCTATAAAAACATTTTCTTATGTTCCCTTCTCAGAATAAGTCTCAACAGTAAAAAATCAAAATCTAGAAACACACTGACGTGTCCCAAATTAAAGAAAAGAAAAAAAATTCGTAAGGATCCTGAAATTCTGTTATTTATTCTGAGATATTTTTATCATCTCAGATTGGAGGCAACTTGTCCTTCGTGCAATACTTAAACAAAAGTGAAACTCAGTCAAAATCTTTTATTCTCCTTAATAACTAGTGATACAATTTTGACTAAGTCAGCTTTTGACGTAGTTTATTCCGAGAAACCTAGCCAGGTTATAACTCAACTTGCAAAACTTGTAAAACTAAAACACTTCACCGGCTCCAATAACCAAGCTATATTGACCTGGCTATTCATGTTAAGCGACTATGTTTTTAATGGCTTTTTTCTGTGTTATATATATTGATATCAGCATGATATTGACTTGCTCTGAAAGGTCAGACTGTCAGCGTAGTGTCGTGGACATCTATATATATATAGTAGTAGGTTCTATAATCCATCCTCTGTCCTAAAAAGGAAGTATTGTAAGTGTTTCTTATATCCATCTTCTGTCCCTATAGAGATAGTATTGTAAGTTTTCTATAATCCTTCGTCTCTATAGAGATTGTATTGTAGTCTGTTTCTATTATCCAGTCCTCTGTCTTCTAAATAGAGGATGTATTAAAGGTTTCTATATCCATCCTGTTCTGTCCCTATGAGGATTAATTGTAAGGTGTTCTATATCCCATCCTCTGGTCTCTAAAGAGGATAGATATGTAACGTGTTCTTATATCATCCTCTGTCTATAATACACGATAGTATTGGGTAAGTGTTTCTATATCCATCCTCTGTCTCTATAGGATTTTCATCGTAATGTATCTTTATTATCCATCCTCTATCCTATAGAGGATATTAGCTATTTGGAAGTTCCATATCCATCCTCGTATCCTATATACAGTAGCACTAAGTATTGTACAGCGTCGTTTTCTATATCCACTTCCTCTGTCTATAAAAGATTTATTGTACAGTGTTTCTAATCCATCCCTTCTCCCTAAAGAGATATATGTAAGTTTTTCTACTATGCCATCCCTGTCTCTAAAAGAGGAATAGTATTGTAAGTGTTTCTATATTCATCCTACGTCCCTAAAATAGATAGTATTGTAAGGTGTTTCTATTATTCTATCCTCTGTCCCTAAAGAGGATAGTATTGTAAGGTTTCTAACCATCCTCTTTTTATAGTCCCTAAACATACGAGATAATTAGTTACTATGTGTCGTTTTCAAATATCCATCCCCGCTCTCTAAGATAAAACGGAGAAGCATCTGTCTAAGTTTGCCCCTATATCCATCCTCTGGTTCTCTTATAGAGGATAGACAATGTTTCTATAGTTCCCATCTCGCCCTAAAGATAGAGTCATCAGTAAGTTGTCTATATCCATCCTCTGCTCTCTAAAAGGATTATTAATTGTTCATACTATCCACTACCTCTCTCCAACGATAAAGACGAGGAGAGTATGTAAGTTGTTTCTAATATACCATCCTCGCTCTAAAAAGATAGTATTTAATCTGTTTCTTATATCCATCCTCTGTCCAAAAGAAAGTATTGTAAGTGTTCTATATCCCATTCTCTCAACTTACTCTTTATCATTCTCATCACACACTTACCAAACATATGTAAGTGTTTCTAATCCGTTAAATCTTGCTCTCTGATAAGGATAGTTATTAAGTGTTCTATAGCGGCAGTTCCCTCCCTATAAAGATGGTATTGTAAGTGTTTCCATATCCATCTCTGTCCCAACAAGAGATATATGTAATGATTCTATATCCATCCTCTGTCCCTAAATGATTACTATTGTAAGTGTTCTAATATCTATTCCTCTGTCTTCTATAAGAGATAGTATTGTACTTTTTTTCTATATCCATCCTCTGTTCTCTAAATACATTTAAAAAGCATTTCTATATCCATCCTCTGCTCTAAAAGATAGATTGTAAGCGTCATTATCCATCCTACTTCTCAAAAGAAATATTTGTAAGTTCTATAAAAATCCTCATCCTCTCAACTAATAAACGACATCTTATATCGTATATAAGCCACCGTGAACTATAAATAAAAATGTCTTATATACATCCTCGCTCTAAAGAGAAAGAATTGTAAGTGTTATCTATATTATCCCTCTGTCTCTAAAGAGGATAGTATTGTAAGTTTTTCTATATCCTTATCTGTCTCTATATGAGATAGTATTCTAAGTGTTTCTATATCTATTCCTCTGTCCTAAACCAGGATATTATTGTACAGTGTTCCAATCCATCCCTGCCCGAAAAGGATAGTATTTAAGGATTCTACATCCATCCCTGTCCCTAAAGAATTACTATTGTAAGTGTTTCTATAATCTATTTTCCTCTGCTCTATAGAGGATAGTATTGTAAACGTGTTCTATATCCATCCTCTTGTCTCTAACTATATGAGATATAAGCTTCATATCCATCCTCGTTCTCAAAAGATGTAAGTGTTTCTATATCCATCCTCTGATCCCTAAAAGATGATAGTATGTAAGTTTTCTATATCCATCCTCTGTCTCTAAAAAGTATTGTATTTGTAATGTCTATATCCATCTCGTCCCTAACAGCATTTATCTGTTACAGTGCTTTCATTAAATCCATCCTCAGTCCCCTATTAGAGGATTGTATTTAACCTGTCGCCACACTACTTAATGTGTCCTCTGTCTCCATAGAGCACAGAGCCGAAAGAATTGTAAGTGTTTCGTATACCATCCTCTGTCTCTAAAGAGGAGTAGTATTGTAAGTTCGTTATCTGTTATCTTTCTCATAGATGATAGTATTGTAAGTTTATCTATACTGTTATCTGTCTCTATAGAGGATAGTATTGTAAGTGTTCTATATCTATCCCTTCTCTATAGAGGATAGTATTGTAAGTTCTATATCCATCCTCTCTCCCTTAAAAGATTGTATTGACAGTTTCTAATCCATCCTCTTTTCCCTAAAGAGAAGTAATTGTAAGTGTTTCAATCCATCCTCTGCCTAAAGAGAGTATATGAAGTTTTCTATACCATCCTCTGTTCTCTAAATGAGGGAGATATTGTTTAAAGTTGGTTCATCTATATTCCATCTTCTTGTCTCTTAATAAGGAGATATTGTAAGTGTTCAATTACCACCTCGACTCTAAAATAGTATTGTAAGTGTTCTATATCCATCCTCTGTCTCTATAGAGGATTGTATTGTAAGTGTTCTATATCCATTCCTCTGTCCCTATAGAGATTGTATTGTAAGTGTCTATATCCATTCTCTGTCTCTATAAGGATACTATTGTAAGGTTCTATATCATCCTCTGTCTCTATTAAGTATGATGTAAAGTGTTCTATCCCCCAATCCTCTTCTATAAAGAAGAGTATTGTAAGTGTTTTCTATTCCATCCTCTGTCCCTATAGAGATTGTATTGTAATGTTTTCTAATCCACCTCCTGCTCAAAAGAGGATAGTATTTGTAAGTTTCTTATATCCAATCCTTCTCTCCCTAGTAGAGATGTATTTAAAGTGTTTCTAAATATCCATCCTCTGTTTCCCACTAGAGATGTTATGTAAGCGTTTCTATATCCATCCTTCTTCTCTAAAAGGATAGTATTGTAAGTGTTTCTATATCTCATCTCTGTCCCATAAATGTAAGTATTGAAAGTGTTTCTATATCCACCCTGATCCCTATAAAAGAGGAGGATCATATTTGTAAGGTTTCTATATACCCAATTCCTCTGTCTTCAAAAGGGATAGTATTTAAGTGTTTCCCTACAATCCATCCTCCTGCTATAAAGGAGCAGTATTGTTAAGTGTTCGAATCCATTTCCTCTGTCTCTAAAAGATTAAGTATTGTAAGTGTTCTATTATCCATCCTACTGTCTCTAAAAGAAAGTATTTAAGTTTCTAATCCATCCCTCTGTCCCTAAAGAGGATAGTATGTAAAGACGTTTCTATATCCATCACTCTGTCCCTAAAGAGGATATATTGTAAGTGTTTCTATATCCATCCTCTGCTTCTTATAGAGGGTGTATGTAAAGGTTCCATATCCATCCTCTGTCCCTAAGAGATAGTATTAATGATCTAATATCCATCTCTCTGTTCCCAAAGCATATACTATTGTAAGTTTTCCTATATCTATCCTCTGTCTCTATTAGAGATTTAGAATTGTAAGCTTGTCTATATCCATCCTCTGTTCTCTAAATGGGAGAGTTATGGTAAGCCGTTTATACTCCATCCTTCTGTCTCTACACAGAGTATTGTAATGTTCGTATATCCATCCTCTGTCTCTAAGAGGAAAGTATTTATGTATCTATATCCATACCTCTGTCCCTCAAAAGAATTATAGTATTTAAGTGTTCTATATCCATTCCTCTGTCTCTAAGAGATAGTATGTAGTGTTCATATCCACCTCTGTCTCTAAAGAGAGACAGTATTGTAATGCTTTCTATAGCCATCTCTGTCCCTACAGAGGAGCGTATTGGTAAGTGTTCTTACCATCTCTCTCTAAAGAGAGCTTATTGTTAAGCTTTTCTATATCCCATTCCTTCTGTCTTCTAAAGAGGAGTATATTGTTAAGTGTTTCTATACCAATCCTCTGTCTCTAAATAGGATAGTATTGTACAGTATGTCTATATCCGATATCTCTTTTCTCTAAAGAGAGCGTTCGTTAAGTCTCTTTATCCATCTCGTCTCATAAAGAGAGCGTATTGTAAAGCTTTTCTATATCCATCCTCTGTCTCTAAAAGAGGAGATATTGTAAGCGTCTACTTTCACTATTATCCATCCTTCTTCCCTCTTAAAAGGATGTAATTGTAAGTGTTTCTATATCCTAACCTCCGCTTCTCTAGGAAAGTATTGTAAGTTTTCTATACCATCCTCTGTCCCTAAATAATATACTATTGTAAGTGTTTCTAATCCATCCTCTGTCTCCTAAAGAGAGCGTATTGTAAGTGTTTCTTTATCCATCCTCTGTCTCCCCCTAAAGATAGTATGTAATTGTTCTAATCCATCCTCTTGTCTTATAAAGAGAGAGTAATGTAAGTGTTCTATATCCATCCTCTGTTCTCTAAAGAGGAGAGTATTGAATGTTTCTATATCCATCCTCTTGTCTCTATAGAGGATAGTTATTGTAAGTGTTTCTATATCCACCTCTGTCCCTTAAAGAGATATATTGAAGTTTCAACCCATCCCTTCGCTCTCTAAAAGAGTGATTGTACAGTTATTTTGTACTATATTGTTACTATTATCCCTATCCCCCCTGCTCCCTATAAAAGATGTGATACTTATCTGGTCAATGTTTCTATATCCATACTCTGTCTCTAAAAGAGGAGCGTTATTGTCATAGTGTTTCTGATCCCATCCCTCCTGTCTCTAAAGAGGCGAGCGATTGTAAGCTTTCTATATCCATCCTTGTCTCTAAAAGGAGAGTGATTGTAAGCGTTTCATATCCACCTCTGTCATCTAAAAAGATAGTATGTAAGTGTTTCTATATCCATCCTCTGTCTCTAAAGAGGATAGTATTGTAAGTGTTCAACCATCCTCTTGTTCCCTAAGATGAACTAAATTGTAATGTTTCTATATCCATCCTCTGTCCTAAAAAGAGAGCGTATTAAGTGTTTCTTTATCCATCCTCTGTTCTCTATAAGGATAGTATTGTAAGTTGTTTCTAATCCATCCTGTGTCCGCCTTTAAAGAGGAAGTATTTGTTTAATGTTTTCATATCCATTCGCTTCGGCCTGAAGCAGAGTCTGTGAACGAACAGACAATCGCGCACACTTTCGTGCGGTGAGCCAACCTCAAACAACACCAGGGAGAGTGATTTGTAGAGTGGCTAGATCCATCCCGTGTCTCAAAAAGGGAGATAGGGTAAGGTTGCACAGAAGCGTCCTCGACAGCGAGAGAGTCAGACCGTCCAGGTGAGTGAGAGCGAGCTCTCGCCGATTTTGCTCGATACGCCTTAGTGACTGAACTACATTTTGTAAAAGCATGGGGTGTATCAGTCCTGGCGCGAAGAGGGATCAAGACGCGCGCGCAGTCTCAACTGAAACAGACTCTCTCTTCCAAGCATCGAGCTATCTGGATAACAGTCCCTCAGAGATACATGAGACGACGGTCCTCTACAGTCGTCATGAACGTGACGTACTTACGTAGACACACGATACCTATGCACACACTCAGCACGCGTCTCGGACGCTACATACCTCGAGCCTCATCTTGCAGCATACACACCCTCCGACGAGAGTGACTAATCTTCACTCGCGTCACACACACCGCCACATGCTGCGTGAGGATGGTGGTATAAAACGAGAGCTCTTCTCTATATATCTATCGAGAGAACAATATCTATTACCAACAGGCATATCTCATCACACGCACACTTAATATCAACACGCTAAAACACACACGAACGCGAGCACAGCCTGAATATATATATCGAGCTCACTATATTCATTCATCTCATGAAGCAAAAGTGCAAAATAAAAAAACACTATGACATATATATTCCTTACTGCCGTGACACAAGCGAGGAGAAGTGTTCGTCTTCAACCTCGAATGAATCACATAAGCGAGCGTACAAGAGAGTTCAGCAGATCAGTAGACATTAATCGAATGAAGATACCGGGTTACCATCACGATGCGTTCCACCAAAGTCACTTGGTACACTTTACCGACCAACTAGATACAGAAACAACTCTGAGACTCCAAGGAGAAATGGAGTGTGGATAGGAGACTCACCATGGAAAAGTCTTGCCTCAACCTGAGCGTATTCAACCACTCAGTACTCCAAGAGCAAACATAACGTATATAGAGTTCAAGAGAACAATCTTCACACAGGACCCGGCTTCTATGAAACACGGTAGGAACACACAGCACCCGAGAAATCAAGACAATGATCATCTCTACCAAGACGCGGCATCGGCTGCGGTGTGAAACGAGTTGGTAGTGATGCATCCTTAATTTCGTATGAAGCGACACAGATACAATCAACTTTTCCTTACACTAGATGAACCTACCTAGTGAGACAGAGCATATGGAACCATAATAAAAGAGCGATAGGCCACACTTGGTGGCAAGTACTATTCCGCGTATAGATTTACTTAGATGTTAAGGCATAGATGAGGTGTTACTGAATATGAAAAAACACTACAATACGAGCCTTCTTAGAGGAACAGAGGTAGTAGAAATAGGAAACATATCATATACATCCATTTATCTGACCTCTCTCTCTCTATACACAGCGTCCTTTAGTTTATTAGTAATATATCATATCATATATGAGACAATTAACATACCTTCTCCACTTAGCAGACACTAGTCAGATCTATTAATCACTATATTATAAAAAAACTCCAAACCTGAGTGCCCACTCTACATATACTTCTATCTCCTCACTTATTGTAGATCATAGAATGAGTAGTATTGATGCTATCAAATAAACTTACCGAAAATAACTTTAGAGTACCTTTAAGCACACAGACCAACCACTTCACCCTAAACCAGAGAAAATGTTGGTAAATTACTCTCGCGCTTGAATCAGAGTTATCACGAAGTTATGAATGCATAGAAACCACTGTGCAGTCAATATTGAATCAAATCATTATATGACATGATACCGGATGAGTTAGGTATAGAAACTACTTTAGCCAATACTATCCTCTTAGAGACAAGGTATGAATAGAAAACACTCTGACTAATAACGTATCCCTTTATAGAACAGAGGATGGAATATGAATACGCTTACAATACTCTCCTTCTTTATAACAGAGAGGATTATAGAAAAAAGCTTACCAAATTACGCTCCCTTTAGAGAAGAGAATCATAAAGAAACACTACAATACGCTCCTCTTTAAGACAGATATGATTATAGAAACACTACAATACTATCCTCTTTTAAGACAGAGGGATATATTAAAACACTACAATTACTCTCCTCTTTTAAGACAAGAGATAATAGAAAAAGCTTACAATACGCTCCTCTTAGAACAGAGATGGATAAAGAAACACTACATACGCTCCCCTTAGGACAGAGCATGATATAGAAACAACTACAATACTCTTCCTCTTTAGAGACGAGCATGATATAGAAAACAACTTACAAACATCCTCATAGAGACAAGGAGATATAGAAACACTTACAATAAACATCATCTTTAGGGACAGAGGATGATTATAGATAACACTTACAATACTTCCTCTTTAGAGACAGAGGATGGATAAAACACTTACAATACTATCCTTTAGAGACAGAGGGATGATATAGAAACGCTTACAATACTCTCCTCTTAGAGACAGAGATGGATATTAGAAAAGCTACAATACTATCCTCATATAAACAGAGGGATAATATAGAAAACACTTACAATAGTAATCATCTTTAGGACAGAGGATGGAATTAGAATCACTACAATTACTATCCTCTTAAGGACAAAGGAATTGATTATGAAACACTTACATACACCCTCTATAGAGACAGAGATAATAGAAACAACTTACAATACTACTCTTTAGGACAGAGAGATATAGAAAACGGTTACAATACTATCCTCTTAGGGACACGAGATGATATAGAAAACACTACAAACTTCCTCTTTAGAGACAGAGAGATATAGAAACACTTTACAATACTATCCTTTAGAACCAGAAGATATAGAAAACACTACAATACGTCTCCTCTTATAACAGAGGATGATATAGAAAACACTTAAATAACTATCCTCTTAGAACAGAGATGATATTAGACAACACTTACAAACTCTCCTCTTTATAGGACAGAGGATGATCATAGAAACACTTACAATACTATCCTATTTAGGGACAGAGATAATAATAATAACACTTACAATACTATCCTTTAGAGACAGAGATGGATATAGAAACGCTTTTACAAACAATCCTCTATAGACAGAGAGAATTAAAAACCACTTACAATACCCAATCCTCTATAAGCGACAGATGTTGGAATAGAAACACTTACAATACTATCCTCCTTTAAGACAGAAGGATGAATATAAACACTTACAATACAATCCTCTATACGACCCAGAGATGATATAGAAACACTACAATTACTCTCCTCTTTATAAGACAGAGAATATAAAACAGCTTACAATACAATCCTCTATAGAGACAGAGGATAGATATAGAAACACTTACAATAGTTATCCTCATAGAGACAGAGATATTATAAAACACTTACAATACAATCCTCTATAGACAAGGATGGATATAAAACACTACCAATACAATCCCTCTATAGAGAAAGAGATACATATAAAACACTTACAGATACTATCCTTTCAAGACAGAGATGATATTGAAACACTTACAATACTCTCCTCTTTAAATAAGAGATGGATATAGAAACATCTTACAAACCTCCTCTTTAAGACAGAGGATGGATATAGAAACACTTTACAATACTCTCCTCTTAGTGACAGAGAGATAAGAAAACACTTACCAAATACTATCCCTTTAGGACAGAGTATGTATAGAAACACTTACAATAACAACCTCTTTAGGAACAGAATGATATAGAACACTTACAATTTACTATCCTCTTATAGAACAAGATAATATAGAAACACTTACCAATACTATCCTCTATAGAGACAATAACAGATATAAAACACTTACAATACCTAGCCTCTATAAACAGATAACAATATAAGAAAAACACTTAACGAATACTATCCCTTTAAGATGACAGAGAGATATAGAAACACTACAATTCTTATCCTCTTTAAAGACAAAGAGATGATTAACCTACAATACAATCCTTCTATACTGAAGAGGATGATATAGAAAACACTTACAATACCAATTCCTCTTATAGGACAGAGATGATATAAAAACATTACAAATACAATCCCTTTAGAACAGAGAATGGAATAAAACACTACAAATACATCATCTTTAGACCAGAGATATATAGAAACACTTACAATCCTTTAGAGCACAGAGGAGATATAAAACGCTTACAATACCTCCCTCTTTAGAGACAGAGATGGATATAAAACACTACAATACTATCCTCTATAGCAGACAGAGATAATAAATAGAAACACTTACAATATATCATCTTAACAGATGATGGATATAGAATCACTTACAAATACTATTCCCTTTCGGACAGAGGATATGGAAACACTACAATACTATCCTTTTAGACAGAGATAGATATAGAAACACTTACAAACTATTCCTCTATAGATACAGATAACGATATAGAAACACTACAATACTATCCTCTTAGAACAGAGATATATATAAAACCACTTACAATTCTTTCCTCTTAGAGACAGAGTATGGATATAGAAAACATTTACAAACTAATCCTCTTTAGGGACAGAGATGGGATTAGAAAAACACTTACAATACTTCCTCTTCTAGAGACAGAGGATGGATATAGGAAACCTTTACAATACTATCCTTTTAGAACAGAATGGATTATAAAAATGCTACAATACTCTCCTCTTAGAACAGAGTGATATAGAAAGCTTACATCACAGCCTCTATAGAACAAGAGGAATAGATATAGAAACACTTACAATAAGTATCATCTTTAGGGACAATAAGGAATATAGAATCACCTACAAATACTATCCTCTTTCGGGACAAGATGGATATGGAAACACTAACGAATACCATCCTTTATAGTGACAGAGATGATATAGAAACGACCTTACAATACTATCCTCTATAGAACATATTAACGATATAAAACACTACAATACTATCCTCTTTTAGAGACAGAGATGGATATATAGAAACCACTTACAATTACTTTCCTCTTATAACAGAGATGATATAGAAAACACTTACAATACTATCCTTTTAGACAGAGATGAATTAGAAAAACACCTTACAATACATCTCCTCTTATAGACAAGGATGATATAGAACTACTTACAATACTATCCTTTTAGAGACAGAATGATATAGATAACACTTACTAATACTCTCCTCTTTAGACAAGGATGATATAGAAACACTTACAATACTATCCTCTATAGAGAACAGAGCAGATATAGAAACACTTTACAGAACCTCCCTTTATAGACAGAGGATGGTATTGAAACACTTACCAATTATATCCTCTTATAGGAATAGATGGATATAGAAAACTTAACCAAACATTCCTATTTAGACAGAGATAG
Organism: Argopecten irradians irradians; assembly: GCA_004382745.1. Classification (NCBI taxonomy): domain Eukaryota; kingdom Metazoa; phylum Mollusca; class Bivalvia; order Pectinida; family Pectinidae; genus Argopecten; species Argopecten irradians. The sequence continues at coordinate 16,637 of SAYR01039860.1, forward strand.
ATATAAAACACTACAATACTATCCTATTAGGACAAGATGAATATAGAAACACTTACAAATACTATCCTCTTTAAGACAGAGGATGATATAGAAAACACTTTAACAAACATCCTCTTTAGACAGATATGATATAGAAACACTTACAATACAATCCCTCTTTATAGACAGAGATAATAGAAAACACTTACAATACTATCCATCTTATAGAACATGATATAAACACTTACAATACTATCCCTTATAGACAGAGATGGATATAAAAACACTTACAATACAATCCTCTATAGAGACAGAGATGAAACAGAAACACTTACAATACTACCTCTTTTTTATAGACAGAGAGAATAGAAACACTTACAATACTATCCTCTTTAGAACAAGAGATGGATATATAAACAACTTACAATGTACCATCCTCTATAGGGACAAGGATGGAATAAAAAACACTTTACAAACAATCCTCTAAGACAGAGGAGATATAGAACACTTACAATACAATCCTCATAGAACAGGATAACGGATATAGAACACTTACAATTACTATCCTCTATAGGACAGAGGATGATTATAGAAACACTTACAAACTATCCTTTTTAGGACAAGGATGGAATAGAAACACTTACAATACTATCCTCTTTAGCTGGTCCCCACCGACGACTCAGCTGACCATCCTACCCTCCACAGCCACGTCAATATCATCTCCTATCAATATATAACACAAAAAACATAAAACATCAGTCCCTTAACATGACATAGCCATCAAGCTTTGTTACTTGGCACCGGCTGAGTGGTTTTAGTTTACAGTTTTACAAAGTTGAAGTTAACCTGCCACGGTTTCTCGAATCAAACTCACGTCAAAAAACTGACTTTAGTCAAAATTGTCACATAAAGTTATAAAGGAGGAATAATTTTACTGAAAGTCTCACTTTGTTCAAGTATTCAGAGCCAAGTTGCTCCACAATCTAAATATCAAAATATCCTCAGAATAAATCAACAGAAATTTACAGGAATCCAACTTACGAATTTTTTTCTTTTTCTTAACTTGGAGCACGTACAGTGTTTCCATCTTTATTTTTACTGTGACTTATTCCTGAAGGACAAAGAAAATGTTATCTATTACCATTATCTCATAATGTAGAAACTGACCGTTTTTATTCTTTACATTGTGAGTTAAGATGAGAATCACACTATTAGGTTTACACAGGCTACATTACATTTTTTATCATAAGTTTCCATCAATTGGAATTGTTCTGACAGTAAGTTTAAAAATTTTTAATTTATGATTAAACATGTATATTTCAACAGAAATATTAATAGATGGCCTGAATAGAATCAACAGGCAATATGTTCTAATTCAACCTCACATAATTGTAAATGTTAATACCTATAACAACCAAAGAATTTAATCAAGTCAGTTATAAGATGTCAATCAGTTGTTTTAATACTATTGATATCCCTATGGTTTAGCTTCACAGACAAAATGAACTTATGAATATAATTAGAAACCAGATATTTAGCCTATGTACCATGAACTTATGAATATTTAATTAGAAACCTAGGAATTACCTATGTATCGATGAAACTTATGAATATTAATTAGAGAACCATAGTTAATGAGCCTATGTACCATGAACATGAAATTAATATGAGAACCAATAGGTAATGTAGCCTATGTACCATGAACTTATGATATTAATAGAAGAACCATAGGTAATTACCTGATACCAGAACTTTATGAATATAATTAGAAACCATAGTAATGTAGCCTATGTACCATAACTTATGAATATTAATTAGAGAACATATAAATGTAGCTATGTACCATGAACTTATATGAATATCAATTAGAAGAAACCATATAATTAGCCTACTACCATGAACTTATGAATCAATAAGAACCATATAATAGCCTATACCATAACTTATGAATATCAATTAGAGAAACCATTAATGTAGCCTATGTACCAGAACTTATGAATATCAATGTAGAGAACCATAGTATATGTTAAGTCTATGTACCATGAACTTAGTGAAATATCAATTAGAGAGCCATATGTAATGAGCCATGTACCATGAACTAGAATATCAATTAGAGACCATAGTAATAGCCTATGTACAGAACTTATGAATATTAATTAGAGAACCATAGTAGGTAATGTACCCTATGTATCATGAACCTATGATTATTTATAGGGAACCATAGGTAATGTACCCTATGTATCATGAACTTATGAATATCAATTAGAAAACCATAGGTAATGTACCCTATGTATCATGAACTTATGAATATCAATTACAAAACCATAGGTAATGTACCCTATGTATCATGAACTTATGAATATCAATTAGAAAACCATAGGTAATGTACCCTATGTACCATGAACTTATGAATATTTATTAGAGAACCATAGGTAATGTAGCCTATGTACCATGAACTTATGAATATTTATTAGAGAACCATAGGTAATGTACCCTATGTACCATGAACTTATGAATGTACCCTATGTACCATGAACTTATGAATATTTATTAGAGAACCATAGGTAATGTAGCCTATGTACCATGAACTTATGAATATTTATTAGAGAACCATAGGTAATGTACCCTATGTACCATGAACTTATGAATGTACCCTATGTACCATGAACTTATGAATATTTATTAGAGAACCATAGGTAATGTAGCCTATGTACCATGAACTTATGAATATTAATTAGAAAACCATAGGTAATGTACCCTATGTATCATGAACCTATGAATATCAATTAGAGAACCATAGGTATTGTAGCCTATGTACCATGAACTTATGAATATTAATTATAGAATCATAGGTAATGTAGCCTATGTACCGTACATATCCAATTGCACGATTTTCACCTAAGACTAAAATGAGTCTTTTATTACACAGACTATGTTAAAACCATATTTGAATTTGACATTTTTAGCATAAAAAATCAAAGTGCCAAGGCCACTCATAGATGCTGTGAATGAAGGACTCAAACAAAGGAATAAAGAAATTGGTCTTTCATTTAAATATTGAATTTAGTATACTAAGAGTGCATTGTTGAATTTTGGAGTTTAACATAATATATTTACGGTATACCATATTTTTTTATGATATTTAGAAATTTTCAAGAACAATAAGTTGAATAACTCATTTTCCTGAAATAATTGTAATGAATTTTATATCTAAATTATTTCTGAAATAATGATTTCAACACCTATGAAACCGTTCAGAATCTGAGTATCATTTTTTATAATTCTTTATTAATTACTAAATTATCACTTTCATCAATGTCTCTTCAAAGAAAAAAAAAATTATAAGTTAACATATCCCTATCTCAATATCAACTTAACATTTAAGAATATTTTCAAACATAACATTAGAAATATTGTCATTTCCGAATATGTTATGGTTTATTTTTCAGAAAACTAACATGGGTTGCTTTGAAGACTTTTGACTAATAAATCATGGCCAGATACTTTTGCCAAATAAAAGGTACATTATTTCATTACGTATATCACTCTGATTTCTTTTAAATTCAAAAGAACGCTAGCCGTTAACATCAAGAATACTTCATGTAATGTATCGGACTTTAGGAAGTCTTCGTAAGCCTAACAGTAACTGGTTGGCGAGATATTATCGTGAGTTTTGCTTTACCGACTTTTGACTTATAATAACACATGGGTATATACTTTTGCCAAGTTAAAGGTAAATTATTTGGTAACTTATAACATTCAAATTTCATCAAGAAAACTTCATGCAATACATCAGACTTTAGCAATTCTTATAAGGCTACTATATATTACACGGCAATATAAGTTCATTGGTCACTTTAAGTTGCTCGTACATATATAGATCTATATTATCATTATATTTTGTAAGTTTATGTTGATAAATTTTGTACTTTTTCCCTTTCTATATAACGCAGTTGCCGATAAACGAAAGACACAACTCCAAGTGACAGATCAAGGGAGGAAACACGTACTCAAAACTATTAACTTTTCCTGCACAATAATATCATCAGATATAGTTCGTCAATACAACCAACACAAAAACTTTACTATAAGCTTTAAAAGAACTTTCTTTTGTAGTTACCTTCCTAACATTTGATTACAATAATCGATCAGTAGCATTAATTACGTAAAATTTATATAAACATGCACAATCCAAAATCCACTGAAAGTCTGTCGCGGAGGAAGACAGCGAAGAAGGCGTTCTTTGTGACTTTCGGGAGACTACTATCTTGGAGTAATACAAATATCATAGAGTCCCAACTGAACACTTAAAACACTCCATCCACGGTGTATATGTATGTACAAATTCAATGTCTGTGGTTTTGAAAATTCGTACCATCAAGTATTTACGTGAAATGAACAAAACAACTTTTAATTTTCATCGCGGAGTGGTTTCATTGTTTTGATGTGGACAGGCTCGCCGAGCGTACCTAAGAATGCTGTTTCACAGCATCAAAAAAATGTCAAAACATCACCTTAGATGTTGTAGCATTATTATATTGAGTACATTGTAGAAGTTTACATCACGTTAGATGTTGTAGCATTATTATATTGAGTACATTGTAGAAGTCTAAATGTTTAACATCACGTTAGATGTTGTAGCTTTGTACATTGTAGAAGTTTAAATGTTTAACATCACGTTAGATGTTGTAGCATTATTATATTGAGTACATTGCAGAAGTTTAAATA
>SAYR01039860.1:21718-37086 GCA_004382745.1 Argopecten irradians irradians
AGGCTCGCCGAGCGTACCTAAGAATGCTGTTTCACAGCATCAAAAAAATGTCAAAACATCACCTTAGATGCTTTAGCATTATCATATTGAGTACATTGTAGAAGTTTAAATGTTTAACATCACCTTAGATGTTGTAGCATTATTATATTGAGTACATTGTAGAAGTCTAAATGTTTAACATCACCTTAGATGTTGTAGCATTATTATATTGAGTGCATTGTAGAAGTTTACATCACCTTAGATGTTGTAGCATTATTATATAGAGTACATTGTAGAAGTTTACATCACGTTAGATGTTGTAGCATTATTATATAGAGTACATTGTAGAAGTTTACATCACGTTAGATGTTGTAGCATTATTATATTGAGTACATTGTAGAAGTTTACATGTTTAACATCACCTTAGATGTTGTAGCATTATTATACAGTGGAACCTCCCGAAACCGAACCTTCTCAAAACCGATCACCTCTAGAAACCGAACATGGATGTCATGTACGGAATGAATTCCTCTTTATTAATAGTATATAAAACTTCCCAAAACCGATACCTCCCAATTCCGAATACCGGACCGATTTTGAGATCGGAATAGTCAAATGTAACTAAAATACACTTCTGAAAACCGGCCTTAACCTGAGTGACACCGATAGATTGCATTGAGGTCTGATCAACCGACCGTGAAATACACACGTACCTGTACCATAGTTGTCGCATGCCATGTCCTGGGGCATGTATACAGATGTGAAGGCTATTAGGTACATGGTAATTATACCCGAGATAGTGGTGAAATTATTTAATTATGTCTATTGTTTAGATATTTAACGAAAGTCTACCACGTGCACGCGGTTTGTTTACTGTATGAAAACAAGCAGAGCTAGTAATAAAGAGATAGTTTCGTATTCAAATCACACGGGTTTTTTTTTATTTACACATGTCGTAAATTATCTGTATGAAGAAGCCGAAGCCACGTATTGTTTTAGAAAATGACTATGTCATATAATGACCGGCATCGACTGATCATCGTGTAATTAGACCATATAATTTAATTCTTGACGTAACCGGAAGCGATCGGCCTTATGTAGGTTAGTGCAGACGAGAACATCCACAAGAACATTCACGCAACTAACTAAACTACGTTTATAAGCGGTGACAAAATCAAGATTGTTGTAATTCATTCCTTTTAAACGCATGATTGTCTCTTTTGTGATAATATTCACATTAACAATCAATATCGGTCGGTTTTAACGAACACTAGGCATACATGCGGTACACTTGTGTAAAAAACGACTTCCGATCGATTAAATTCGGATCGTAATGACCAGTATTCGATTCACTTCTTCAAACCGAACCCTCTCTAAACCGGCCGAAATTATGTGCACCGACCATGATCGGTTTCGGGAGGTTCCACTGTATAGAGTACATTGTAGAAGTTTACATCACCTTAGATGTTGTAGCATTATTATATTGAGTACATTGTAGAAGTTTAAATGTTTAACATCACGTTAGATGTTGTAGCATTATTATATTGAGTACATTGTAGAAGTTTACATGTTTAACATCACCTGAGATGTTGTAGCATTATTATATAGAGTACATTGTAGAAGTTTACATCACGTTAGATGTTGTAGCATTATTATATAGAGTACATTGTAGAAGTCTAAATGTTTAACATCACCTTAGATTTTGTAGCATTATTATATTGAGTACATTGTAGAAGTTTACATCACGTTAGATGTTGTAGCATTATTATATTGAGTACATTGTAGAAGTCTAAATGTTTAACATCACCTTAGATGTTGTAGCATTATTATATTGAGTACATTGCAGAAGTCTAAATGTTTAACATCACGTTAGATGTTGTAGCATTATTATATTGAGTACATTGTAGAAGTTTACATCACGTTAGATGTTGTAGCATTATTATATTGAGTACATTGTAGAAGTTTAAATGTTTAACATCACCTTAGATGTTGTAGCATTATTATATTGAGTACATTGTAGAAGTCTAAATGTTTAACATCACCTTAGATGTTGTAGCATTATTATATTGAGTACATTGTAGAAGTTTACATGTTTAACATTGCGTTAGATGTTGTAGCATTATTATATTGAGTACATTGTAGAAGTTTAAATGTTTAACATCACCTTAGATGTTGTAGCATCATTATATTGAGTACATTGTAGAAGTTTAAGTATTTAACAGACTACTTGTGTTATAGGACTGACCAGGCATCCTCTTCTTACGCTTCACACCCTTGCCTCCTTTGTTGCCCTTGGTTTCTGTTGTGGTCACCTTGACAACCTCTGGCCCTTTGCCTGCAGGTAAATCACAAACAGTTGGATTATTACAACAGAAACAATAACAAACAAATAAAAAAGACATCATACACAACACGAATTCAGTAACACCTTCTAACGTACTGTTATGGCCACTCAGTGATCATCAGTGTAAATAGATACCTGTAAGAGTCAAATGAATATTTAGAACATCCTATTTTTCTAGATTCATTTTTTCAGAGGTCAAAGATCAAGGTTGCATTATAAATCAAATATAAGTGTAGAGTTTATATTTTGCAGCTAATGCTGCAAACATTGCAAACATGAGTCTTAATTTCAATTCAGAAAACATTGATCAAGTTAAGCATTCAAACTTTGTTCTATTTTAGGAGTAAACACTCAAACAAATTTGCCGAAACTTTCATTTCTAACCATTTGATAGGCCATGGACTGGGTGATGGGGATAAATTAGGTGATATTCAATTGATATTAAATCATCTGGTTGTTACATTTTTAAATCAGGTTTTTAAATTATTTTTATTTGTTTTATGAGAGAATTTCAAACAACACCTACACTGCACATAGAATGTTAGAATGGTGTCTGTTGTACCACTGCATGATCATAAATGGTGACTAATTTGGTATCTTAATTATTATGTGTGAGATACTGAATACTTCCCTTGTTAGAGTGTGTACTCCTAGTGAAATACTGTGCTTCCCTTGTAATTGTGCTACCTTTATATTATGTACAAATTAACACAGTAAAATACTGTACTTCCCTTGTAATTGTGCTACCTTTATATTATGTACAAACTAACACAGTAAAATACTGTACTTCCCTTGTAATTGTGCTACCTTTATATTATGTACAAACTAACACAGTAAAATACTGTACTTCCCTTGTAATTGTGCTACCTTTATATTATGTACAAACTAACAGACTAGCTATACCTATGATACTCACCAGTTCCTGTGTCGGTTAGCGAGAGGCGTTCCTTTGGGAGTATTCGAGGCAGGCGGTTTGGTTTGGTGACCTTTAGGTACTTATCTGAGGACTTGGCCGGGTGTTTAGTTAGATCATTCCAGACACCAACAGACTTCATCCCTAAAAACAGGTAGGAAATTCATCTCTTGTCTAAAACTATCAACTATTTCATAAATCCTTTAATGACATCAGAATTACAGAAGTTCTCTAAACACGTCACTGTTACACTATTGCATTCCGCATCCCTAAAAACTCATACCAGTTTCAAATTACCAGTTAGTACTAAAATTGGCCGACATTTGAATTTTGGTCAATCAGAAGCCACTATTTTGTTGCCATGGTAACATATGCTTTCGAAAATGATACTACTGCTTTCTGCATGCCTTAAAACTCCTACATACCAATTTTAGCTGATATCAGATAATGTCAAAATTTTCCCAATCAAAAGCCATTATTTTGTTACCATGACAACAAATACTTGTGAAAAGGTTACCGTTGTATAAGCATCCCTAAAAATCTGACTATGCTAATCTGCACTGAAATCAGATAATATCTACATTGTGACAAATCAAAAACCACTTTCTGACCATGCTGAATATATTGTACCAAACTTAATCAAATCACATGCAAAAGTTTTTGGAAAATGTGTAAGATAAAAATCTGATCAAGGAATTAGAAGAAGGACGGTATAAAACCAGAATATTACCAGTAGGCCTGAGGGTACTATAGTTGGAGAGGCTCTTCCTGATGTTCTTCATACTCCAATCCCAGTTCCGGTACAGATGCCTGTAAAGCAATACACATAAGACTTTATGGTTTGGGTTTTATTAGTTTAACATCCTATTAACAGTCAGAGTCATGTAAGAATTTGCCAGGTTTGTTGGTGGCTGAAAGCTGAAGTACATGGAGAAAAACCACCGACCAGCAGTCAGTGCCTGCCCCACATGGTAATCAAACTCGAAACCCAGAGGTAAAGGGCTTGTGTTAATGTCAGTCACCGCGGCCCCACACCAGCTCTAAGACTTTATCACCAGGTCTAAGATTTTATGATCAGATCTAAAAACTTTATCACCAGATATAAGACTTTATTATCAGATCTAAGATTTTAAGATCAGATCTAAGATTTTATGATCAAATCTAAGATTTTATGATCAAATCTAAGATTTTATGATCAAATCTAAGACTTTATTATTAGATTTAAGACTTTATCACCAGGTCTAAGACTTTATCATCAGATCTAAGATTTTATTATCCAATCTAAGGAATCATTATCAGGTCAAAGACTTATCATCAGGTCTAAGACTTTATAATCAGGTCTTAGACTTTATCATCACCAGGTCTAAGACTTTATCATCAGATCTAATAATTTGTCATCAGATCTAAGACTTTATCACCAGGTTTAAGACTTTATCATCAGATCTAAGATTTTATTACCAGGTCTAAGACTTTATCACCAGGTCTAAGATTTTATGATCAGATATAAGACTTTATCACCAGGTCTATGACGTTATCATCAGATCTAAGATTTTTTGATCAGATCTAAGACTTTATCACCAGGTCTAAGACTTTATCATCAGATCTAAAACTTTATCATCAGATCAAAGATTTTATCATTAGATCTAAGATTTTATTACCAGGTCTAAGACTTTATCACCATGTCTAAGACTTTATCATTACGTCAAAGCATGTATGGCTATCAACAAGCTTACAAGCTGTCAATATATATGAAATTAACACAGAATAACTAGTTCGGTATTCACAAGACTGTTAGGGAGTTGTTTTTCTATGACATCAAGTAAGTAAAAGAATTATCAACTTCATCCACTTTCTATCTGCTTACAGTTGTGAATATTTATCAGGTTATAAAAACTACAAACTGGACTAACATATACATTTGACTGAAATATACAGCTGATATCAACATATTGATACCAATAATTCACTTGATGATGACACAAAAATAGTAAAGTAGTTTCAGAGAAGAAGTCTAAGAGGTTACTGACGTGTAAAAAGAGGAATCCATGCCACCCGCCCCACAGTGGTCGCCAGGGATACGACATCGATCTGGGTCATCGACAAGTTGTTCAGGACTGATGGGTGTGAGCGAATCGGCGAGCGATAACTCAACTGGTGGGTCTTCCCTCATCTCAATGTCAGAATTCCTCATCTCTATAGCATTACAGGTAAATTATCATAGTTATACAGGTAAATTATCATAGTCATACAGGTAAATTATCATAGTTATACAGGTAAATTATCATAGTTATACAGGTAAATTATCATTGTAATACAGATTTATTAATTATCATAGTAATTGGTTAGTAGGGCTGAAACGATTCATCTCGATACACACTGAATTGCGATATTTTTATGTCAATATGGCACAGCCTTACCGTTTCGGTTCGTTATGATGCAATCTTTTGACTCACACTTGAAACAATAAATCTTAGCCATATCAAGATTATCAGACACTGGGACCAGACCCAAAAGAGGTGTTAACACTCTCTGACCATCTCTCCATCTGTTGTGATTAACATTCTGAGCCTAATTAATCTGTTAGTGAACTAGTGTCACTAAACTCATGTGTGTCTGTTGCAGAAGACAACCAGCTGGTCGCGGCCGATTTGGAAACAAGCTACCAATTTTTAAAGACTTTACAAGAAATATTATGACTACAGCTAGTACAAATCACACCAAAAGCAAACACTTTTCAAAATTAGTTAATGATTTACTCACGTTTTCAGTGGTAAATAGGCCTAAACTCTCTGAAGATAGTGAAAAAGTTTGCAATCATAATGGCCGCCATTTTGGCATTTGGTAATTGTAATAAAGGAGTCAGATAGGTATAACAAATCCAGAGTTAAATTAAACTTTCTTAATCGTATACTATTCAAATGTCAATAAATTGTACAATTATATAAAAAAATGTATAGAAATTTTATGGACACAGATAATTTTATTCCTTTTAAAAAATGTTATAATTTAATTAAGAGGTCAATTAAAAGATATTTTATTAGTACTTTAGGCCTATAGCTAGTTGTCATGACAACAAGTCCATAATAGAATGATAATTACTTATGATTTTGAACCATGTTAAATCAATTTGAATAAGTACATGATTGTTTTTAAAATATTTCAAACTATACAAATATATGAACCTAGTTTTCTTATTTTTGTTACAGTTACATTGGCTACAGGTACTTATACTTACACATTAGTTGTTCTTTATCTCTTTGATTTATTTATCATTTATTTTACATTTGATTTACCTTATTTGAAATTTGAGATATTGATGTTTGTTTACATCAAACATAAAAAATGTCTCTTATAGGTTTGATTTATTAATGCATTAGTTCTAAATTTTAAAATCCAGATGTAAAAAAAAATCTGTTGAAAACGCAAGATAACACAAAAAAGAAGTATCATATCGAAAATAATCGAATCGAGAGGCATGTATCGTGAAACATATCGTATCGAAGTACTGGTGTATCGTTGCAGCCCTTTTGGTGAGTATTCAATTTCCGCTTTTGTGAATTATCCATTACAAACATGTGACATGTTTCCTTTGATGTGTCTGATCCGCCATCTAGGGCAGGAAGACTCCTATATCACTATAAACTCACCCATTTTATGGCAGGTAGATAGAAACAATGTACTAACACAGACACAACATTACAACTTTTACTTACTCCTGACGTTGAGATGACTGGCAAAGCAGATCTCCTGCAGCTCGGTCCAGTAATGATCAAACTGAAGCTGGTTAAACAGGTTGTAGATACGTTTCTCACACACGACTCCCTCTGGCATGTTGATTTTACAGTAACCTTCCTGAGAACGGGTCGTGTCCAACAGACACACATTCTGATATAGGTACACAAACACCTGCAGCACAAAGTAAGGTATCAACACATATTATATACAGGTACATGAATACCTGCAGCACAAATTAAGGTATCATCACATATTATGTATAGGTACAAGAACACCTGCAGCACAAATTAAGGTATCAACACATATTATATACAGGTACAAGAACACCTGCAGCACAAATTAAGGTATCAACACATATTATATATAGGTACAAGAACACCTGCAGCACAAATTAAGGTATCAACACATATTATATATAGGTACAAGAACACCTGCAGCACAAATTAAGGTATCAACACATATTATGTATAGGTACAAGAACACCTGCAGCACAAAGTAAGGTATCAACACATATTATGTATAGGTACAAGAACACCTGCAGCACAAATTAAGGTATCAACACATATTATATATAGGTACATGAATACCTGCAGCACAAATTAAGGTATCAATTCATATTATATATAGATACATGAATACCTTCAGCACAAATCAAGGTATCAACACATATTATATACAGGTACACAACACCTGCAGCACAAAGTAAGGTATCAACAAATATTATATACAGGTACATGAATATCTTCAGCACAAATAAAGGTATAATATTCATTTTCTCACACAAATAGTAGGGACAAAGGCTATTTTCATTTCTGAACCATCAAGTCAGAGGAAAACGTCTATGTGTCTGTCATGATGTCTTGTTTTCTGCAGACTTTTATGGACTACACATTGTAACAGAAATTTACATCAAAAGTTTCTTATCAATTTCTGAAGTAACAACAAGGTTTTGTGGAAAACATCTGGTACAAAGGTCCAATACTGGAATCATTTTCCGTGTTCACACTTACATTTAAATAACAGTAGAGTAAAAAAAAACTGCAATGATGACAGGGATGACTAATAATTTAATAACAAGAGATCCCAGAGAGATCTTGGCGCCAACCAAAGAATGATCTACGTCTGACAATGGAAAGAGGGATCTTTTCTATGCTTTTCAAACTTTTACTACATACTACATATGAAATTTGAAAAAGATCTTTTCAGTACTTTCTGGGTAATAGCAGTAACAAACTTTACCTATCAATATCCAAGATGGTGGCCTGTCGGACATCTTGTTCATCGATAGATCCGATAATGCAATATGCAAAACTAAGGTCCTAGGGGAACCTACATATATAAATTGTGACAGATTGCTTTTGTACTTTCTGAGAAATAGCGGTAACAACCTTCAACTATCAAAATCCAAGATGGCAGCCTGTCGGCCATCTTTTTCACAGATCGGTCCGAAAATGCAATATGCACAACTAGACACCTAGGGGAACCTGTACATGAGATTTGAAACCGATTACTTCAGGATTTTCTGAGATATAGCGGTAACAAACTGCAATTGTCAAATCCAACATGGCGTCCTGTCAGCCATTTTGTTTACCAATCAGTCCGAAAATGCAACATGCACACCTAGGACCATAGGGGAACCTGCATGTGAAATTTGAGACAGATCTCTTTAGTACTTTTTGGGAAATAGCAGTAACAAAAGTTGTTAATAGAAGGAAGGACAGACGGATGGACGGACAGACAGACGGACTAACTACAGACAAAAGGTAATTTGAATAATTCACCATCTGATGATGCTAGGCTAAAAATAAAATTATCAGAGAACTGCCCTTACCTGATCCTTCTCCTTAAGGAGTCTTGTTCCAAATGATAGCAGTCCCATGTAGGCCAGCCTCTCACAGCTCTCGTGGAAGGAGAATATGTACTTGCGAGCGTACAACAGTTGTTGTGTTAGTCTATAGGGGAGATAAACGATGGGGTAGAGAGATTTGATCGGGTCCTCAAGGATCTCCTTCAATCCCTGCAGCTGTAAAGTCGACAATGATCAGTTATTACAAGTCAGTGTGAATGCTGGCTATTTTTTATAGCTGGGAAATTTTATCTAATTTTAACTACATTTTGTAACACTGTAATCTCATATATCTCAAACTTCATTTGATTTGCAGAAAAAATTTCCTGAAAAAATGTCAAGAAAACATATCAAACAAAATATAATAGAGCCGTTTAACGTATCAAACAAAATACAATAGAGCCGTATCTCATTTGAAAAGATGTTAAGGCATGAAAAACCAAAAATAAATTCAAAATATGTGGGTTTACAGTATTGACGTATGTGCACATCACAGAGTTATCTGCCCTTGTGGGTAGGTATTAATTGTGACGTCATGTGTTTGTGAGCTTAACATCATACTTTTCACAGAAAACAACACAAGTTTATGACGTCATGTTGGATACTTACCAACAAGGGAGATAACTTTGCAATATACAAGTAAACAGCACTACCAAGTGCACGGGTGGTGATGCAGATAAAGATGAGGTCCAGTGGCTGTGCTGCCATGGAAGTAAACCACTGTAAACCAGTGTCTAGATACTGAGTAAGTTTTCTTATTAATGTGGTCCTAGGTGTTGAACTCACAAGAGACCTGTGTACTTACATTATGACTCACAAGAGACCTGTGTACTTACATTATAACTCACAAGAGACCTGTGTACTTACATTATAACTCACAAGAGACCTAAGTACTTACAATATAACTCACATGAGACCGGTGTACTTATATTATAAATATATAAAGAGACCTATGTACTTACATTATGACCCACAATAGACCTGTGTACTTACATTATAACTCACAATAGACCTGTGTACTTACATTATAACTCATAATAGACCTGTGTACTTACATTATGACTCACAAGAGACCTGTGTACTTACATTATAACTCACAAGAGACCTGTGTACTTACATTATAACTCACAAGAGACCTGTGTACTTACATTATAGTTGACCGGTACCATGGAACAAAAGAGACAGACAGGAAGTGTGACTAGGACGTCGGATATAAGACACCAACCCTTTGGGTGATCTGAAAGATAAATATCATACTTCATAGACTGGTCCAGTTTGTAATGCATAATACCTACAGTTAATATAATGATCTATACAAGATCAAGGACCTATCAACAACTAGAACTATAGGCTAATCTCTAACTAATACCACACAACTACCCCTCATTTGATCATTGCAACCAAATGTTCCTCCATTTTGTTTCCATGGAAACCCTTACAGAAGCATGTGATATGTCAAATTATAGCAATATATGACAACAAATAACTAAGTTTGAACAACATTTATCCAAAAGCCAAATGCGTTATTAGCTACTTACAAAACATGTGTATTGTGACCTGGTTACTATGACAACCAAAGTTTTGCAAAAGAAAATCTGTATGGACATCAACATTGCTGCTGAGCATGTGGACGGGTGTACAAACAGACAGACAGAGACAGACATCAATGAATTAATGCACTATTAACTTTATACATTTTACATTTTACATTTATGGAAAAAAATATCCAATTACACAAAGAGTGGAAGGAAAAGCTAGAAAAAATCCAACATCATCAGGCTGGTAAGCCACAAATCGAACCCTGAAGGCCAGCTAGGTGAATGTTGAATGGTGTAACCACCCGATCACCCAGGGACCTATGTACTAGGGCTGGATCAATATATCGATATACCGATACGTATCGGTTTTCATAAGCGTATCGAATATCGATACGATACGCAAACACGCTGTATATTGCGTATCGTTTTAACACCTCAACCTACTCTTTTTATTATAGAAATAGAAATTCCAAACAAAATTTATTCTAAAACATCATTCAAGTAAAAGCATTTCAATCAAAAGGAAGTGTTTAAAGCATCTGTGTCACCTAAATGGATTAGAAATGTTTTTTCATAGCTAAGAATACGAATTGACAGAAATTAATCAACACAGATGGTGAACCAAATCAAATGTTTGGTAGGTTTTTGCCAGGCTATAGAATGTTTTATCAAAATTGTCTTTTATCATCACAATATTCAAAACACAATGGTCAACTGAATTTGAAAAAAGAGGTCCAGTATATTGTCAATACGTATCGTGTATTGTTTCAGTGTATTTTCAATACGTAACGTATCGTTTTAGACCTTCCAATACCCAGCCCTACTATGTACAGTTTGATACTTTACATATTAACTTTACGATTTGTTTCAGTAGTTTATCACCTTTCGATAGTTTTAAATACCAACTTTCGGTAGTTTATTACCTTTCAGTAGTTTATCACCTTTCGGTAGTTTATTACCTTTTTGTAGTTTATCACCTTTGGTAAATTATCACTTTTCGGTAGTTTTAAATACCAACTTTCAGTAGCATATCACCTTTCAGTAGTTTATCACCTTTTTGTAGTTTATCACCTTTCGGTAGTTTATCACCTTTCGGTAGTTCATTACCTTTTTGTAGTTTATCACCTTACGGTAGTTTATCACCTTTCGGAAGTTTTGAATACCAACTTTCGGTAGTTTATCATCTTTCAGTAGTTTATCACCTTTTGGTAGTTTATTACCTTTTTGTAGTTTATCACCTTTTTGTAGTTTATCACCTTTTTGTAGTTTATTACCTTTCGGTAGTTTATCACCTTTCGGTAGTTTATCACCTCTTTGTAGTTTATCACCTTTTGGTAGTTTATCACCTTTTTGTAGTTTATTACCTTTCGGTAGTTTATTACCTTTCGGTAGTTTATCACCTTTTGGTAGTTTATCACCTCTTTGTAGTTTATCACCTTTTTGTAGTTTATCAACTTTTGGTAGTTTATTACCTTTCGGTAGTTTATCACCTTTTTGTAGTTTATCACCTCTTTGCAGTTTATCACCTTTTGGTAGTTTATCACCTTTCTGTAGTTTATTACCTTTCGGTAGTTATCACCTTTTTGTAGTTTATCACCTTTTTGTAGTTTATTACCTTTCTGTAGTTTATTACCTTTCGGTAGTTTATCACCTTTCGGTAGTTTCTCATCTTTCAGTAGTATATAACCTTTTGGTAGTTTATCACCTTTTGGTAGTTTATCACCTTTTTGTAGTTTATCACCTTTCGGTAGTTTATCACCTTTCGGTAGTTTATCACCTTTTTGTAGTTTATCACCTTTCGGTAGTTTATCACCTTTCGGTAGTTTTATTATCTTTTCATAGTTTATCACCTTTTTGTAGTTTATTACCTTTTTGTAGTTTATCACCTTTTTGTAGTTTATTACCTTTTTGTAGTTTATCACCTTTCGGTAGTTTATCACCTTTTTGTAGTTTTTCACCTTTCAGTAGTTTATCACCTTTCGGTAGTTTTCGGTAGTTTATCACCTTTTGAAGTTTATCACCTTTCGGTAGTTTATCACCTTTCGGTAGTTTATTACCTTTATGTTTGGGTAGCGGTGGGAGGTATCGTTTCCATGACATCTCGTCATAAAACAGAGGTGGCTCCTTCAGAGTCTTTATCTGTTCCAAGACATCTCCCTACAAATAACATAATTTTACATGCATAAACTTTAACCAGAGGGATATTAGCGCCCACCAAAGAATTATCTATCTCTGACAAAGGAAAGAGGAATCCTTTCTCCTCTTTTCAAACTTTTACTACATATTACTACAAATAAAACTTGAGAAAGATCCTTTGTGGACTTTCTTAGATATATAAAAGTAACAAACTTCAATTATCACAGAAAAGATGACTACCTGTCGGCCATTTTTTGACCAATCAGTCCGAATATGCAATATGCACAACCAAAGTCCTAGGGGAACTTACATATCAAATTTGAGACAGATCACTTCAGTACTTTCTGAGAAAAAGTGGAAACAAGCTTCAACTATCAAATTCCAAGACAACGTCCTTTCGGCCATCTTGTTCACTGATCGGTACCATAATGCAATATGCATAACCAGGGATCTAGGGGAACCTGCACATGCAATTTGAGACAGATCCCTTCAGTACTTTCTGAAAAATAGTGGTAACAAGCTCCAACTATCAAAATCCAAAATGGCGGCATGTTTGGTCCGAAAATTCGATATGCACAACTAGACCCCTAGGGGATCTGCACATGCAATTTGACACAGATCCCTTCAGTACTTTCTGAGAAGCAGCGGTAACAAAATTCAATTGTCAAAATCCAAGATGGCGTCCTGTCTGCCATCTTGTTCACCGATCAGTACCAAATGCAATATGTGTAACCAATGACCTAGGGGACCATGCACATGAAATTTGAGACAGCTCCCTTCAGTACTTTTTGAGAAATAGCAGTAACAAACTTCAATTGTCAAAATCCAAGATGGCCGCCTGTCGGCCATCTTGTTGTTCGGTCAGTCCAAAAATGCAATATGCACAACTAAGGACACTAGGGCAATCTACATTTGAAATTTGAGAAGAATCCCTTCAGCTTTTTCTGAGAAATAGCAGTAACAAACTTTAACTATCAAAACAAAGATGGCGGCCTGTCGGCCATCTTGTTGACCAATTGATCCCAAAATGCAATATGCACAACTAGACCCCTAGGGGAACCAACATGTGAAATTTTAGAGAGATCCCTTCCATACTTTCTGAGAAATAGCGGTAACTATCAAAACAAAGATGGCGGCCTGGCGGCCATCTTGTTGACAAATTGATCCCAAAATGCAATATGCACATCTAGACCCCTAAGGAAACCAACATGTAAAATTTGAGAGAGATCCCTTCCATACTTTCTGAGAAATAGCGGTTACTATCAAAACAAAGATGGCAGCCTGTCGGCCATCTTGTTGACCAATTGATCCCAAAATGCAATATGCACAACTAGACCCCTAGGGGAACCAACATGTGAAATTTGAGAGAGATCCCTTCCATAATTTCTGAGAAATAGCGGTAACTATCAAAATTCAAGATGGCAGCCTGTTGGCCATCTTGTTGACCCACTGGTCCCAAAATGCAATATGCACAACTAAGGCCCTGGGGGAGCCTACATATGAAATTTGAGAAAGATTCCTTTGGTACTTTTTGAGAAATAGCAGTAATAAGAATTGTTAACAGACGGAAGGACAGACGGACGGGCGGACGGAAGGATGGATGACTGACCATGGACGTAAAGCAATTTGAATAGCCCACCATCTGTTGATGGTGGGCTAAAAACAAAGTTTTATGTGCTGTAATTTTTATACTGAAAAATCAAGAAAAACTTTTGAGATCCTGAACTCCATGAAAAGTTACTGAAATTGTGAAAATTACAATTTTTTTAAAAATCAGAACTCATTTATAATTTAGCATCTTGAAGTACGAACACCTGCTTTTACATCAATCTGATCAATAGACTTTTCCGATTTTCTCTATAAGTTTTCCCCTTTACTATGAAAACAGTTATATTGCTAAGTCAGCTCTATCTGGGCTAACTATTTAATAGTGATTTTAAAAATTTGTCTGTCATTCGAGGGGAAATACAAATTACTTTCGGGAAATGTAAATTACTTTGGGTAAATGTTTTACTTAAATTTTACTTACTTTATCTTCTTCAGCAGATTTTCCCTTGTCTGTTTTCCCCTGTTTTTCTGATTTAATGGAGTCCAAATCTTTTTTCAATAGTCCCGGTTGAGATGCCAGAGAGTCAGAGCATTCTGTCTCCATTGGTTCCTGCCCTGAACTGGTTCCTGACAAATCAGATGTGGGCTTTTCTGGCAGGGGGCGCCCTCTATAGTCGTAACAAAGGTACCAGAGTATGTTATGGACCATACGGATCCTCGGCATCTTCGGTAGGTAGCCGTATTGTTTTGGAGCACTCTGTAAAATATACCGTCAGTGTAATCAGACTTTATAAACACTTATTGTAATACATACATTTGGCAATCAAATCTTCATGCAAAATTGATTTTTAAAAAAATTACACAGTGATGAATTCACACATTCATAAGACTGCTAAATAAACAACATACAGGTAATACAATTATCATAATCATATTCCAGTGCAGAATGTCTGGTGTGAAAACAGAATGTCTGGCATAAAAACAGAATGTCTGGTGTGAAAACAGAGAGTCTGGCATGAAAACAGAATGTCTGGCATGAAAACAGAATGTCTGGCGTGAAAACAGAATGTCTGGTGTGAAAACAGAATGTCTGGCATGAAAACAGAATGTCTGGCATGAAAACAGAATGTCTGGAGTGAAAACAGAATGTCTGGTGTGAAAACAGAAATCTGGCATGAAAACAGAAATCTGGCATGAAAACAGAATGTCTGGTGTGAAAACAGAATGTCTGGCATGAAAACAGAATGTCTGGCATAAAAACAGAATGTTCGGCATGAAAACAGAGAGTCTGGCATGAAAACAGAATGTCTGGTGTGAAAACAGAATGGC
>SAYR01039860.1:37187-52662 GCA_004382745.1 Argopecten irradians irradians
GACGGACGGACGGACGGACGGACGGAACCCATTTGTATATCCCCCGCCAACTTCGTTGGGCGGGGGATAATAAACAACATACAGGTAATACAATTATCATAATCATATTCCAGTGCAGAATGTCTGGTGTGAAAACAGAATGTCTGGCATAAAAACAGAATGTCTGGTGTGAAAACAGAATGTCTCGCATAAAAACAGAATGTCTGGTGTGAAAACAGAATGTCTCGCATGAAAACAGAATGTCTGACATAAAAACAGAATGTTTGGCATGAAAACAGAATGTCTGGTGTGACAGAATGTCTGGTGTGAAAACAGAATGGCTGGCATGAAAACAGAAAGTTTGGTGTGAGAACAGAATGTCTGGCATGAAAACAGAAAGTCTGGTGTGAAAACAGAATGTCTGGTGTGAAAACAGAACGTCTGAAATCAGAATGTTTGGCGTGAAAACAGAATGTCTGGCATGAAATCAGAATGTTTGGCGTGAAAACAGAATGTCTGGTGTGGAAACTGAATGTCTGGCGTGAAAACAGAATGTCTGTTGTGAAAACAGAATGTTTGGCGTGAAAACAGAATGTCTGGCATGGAAACTGAATGTCTGGCGTAAAAACAGAATGTCTCGCATGAAAACAGAATGTCTCGCATGAAAACAGAATGTCTCGCATGAAAACAGAATGTCTCGCATGAAAACAGAATGTCTCGCATGAAAACATAATGTTTTGCATGAAAACAAAAAGTCTGGTGTGAAAACAGAATGTCTAGCATGAAAACAGAATGTCTGGCATGAAATCAGAATGTCTGGCATGAAAACAGAATGTCTGGCATGAAAACATTGATTACTGCTAAAATACAACTACCACCAAAATAGGTGTTTACAGTATGTAATAATAGCCAGTGTATCAGATAGGTGATGTCACATTATTTTCTAAGCACTCTATTTCATTTTCACATCATTTTTCTCTATTTTCATTGATATATTTGTGCTTTTTCTTAACATGGACATTTACACAAGAAGGAAATTGTTGTGAATTACTCACTTTTCCACAGTGTGTTAATATATTAACTATATTACCAAAAGTCTGAAGTTATATTTATCATGAAAAAAAATGACGCAAAATGTTAACCTCATATTAACTTGCAAATCGTGACTTATCAGGGTAAGCACTCACAGAGATATCCATATATATACAATAGTTGATTTTACTGCTGAGGTGCTACAAAAAAACTACAAAGAATGAAAGAAGAAACATGGTGAATACATACAGGATCATAGATCATGTCGAAGGATTTAATCTTCATCTTGTACTCCTGAAGCTTTCGCAGGTTCTCCTGGGTACTCTCAGGCAGGTCGCTAAACTTGGACTGACAACAAAGCGGGAGACAACACAACACTAACAATGAATTTTAATTGTTATTTATAATCACATTTTATGGTTACATAATTTTTTTTTATTTTTTTAAATGACAAAAATTAGAATTCACAATTGATTCTTTTTATGAGTAATTTGATATCAATATTAAAGATGCTCCACCGCTGACAAATGGTATTTTTTCACTATCAAAAACAGGAGCAGACGATTTTGTATTTTTCTTCAGTTACAAAAGTTACTTACTTTACACCATTACCAACATTGAAAAGTTTTAACTTCTAATTTTACTTCAAGTTAAAAATATGAAAAATAAGTACTGATTGCGTATGCACTAAAGGCGAACTACATTATTTTATGTTATTTTTTGTGATAATTAGGCATAAATATACACAATTTATCACCAATTATTGTTCAAATGATAAATATCATTTATGCTCTGTTGGCCGTGGAGCATCTTTAAGTATTTGGATGTTGTCGGCTGACCTTACCTGTTGTTGTGACTGTGGTTTTGCTGGGCTTTTCTTCTTAGCTTTGATGAGGTGTTCCTTTGGTACACAGCGCGACCTCAGATGAAGTTGTTCGAGCTTACTTTTAATTAAAGCATCAGTTGGCTGGATATGTTTGGCACACAATAATTGGACCTAAACAAAATTATAAACACAGTCCTTATAGAATGAATAAGAGGAGTGGTTTTCCTCTTTTATACAGAATCTGTCCTCCAGATCACTGCCAGTAAATATACTGTTATTCCTACATGAAGTACAGTCAAACTGCCGGAGTGACCACCTCAGTGTAAAGAGCACCTACATAATAAGACCACATTTTTAATTTCACATGACCAGATTTAACCCATTGTGACATTTTTGTCATTTGGATGGTATGAACAGACAGGTTTGACAATTTATCACTAAACTGCTACCTGGTGATCATGTCATATCATAGGCCTAAGATACTAAGTTTTTTCCATGTTTTACCAAAGTAACTTTAAATGAAGATTAAGGTCCATCATTTCTCTTGGCTTTTAAAAAAGAAGTCATTTAAAGGGACAAGTTGACAGCTGGATGGATAGACGACAGACAGACGAAAAACACTACACCATGTCATAACTTCACTTAAGCTTACACTTTCAGCAACTGAGCTAAAATATAGATGAAATAAAAACATACCAAACAGATCATGTTACTTACTTCTTTTTGTTGTTCATTGTTGGACCCGGGGATGAGAGCTTTGAAGATCCTAATTTTCTTTTCTCTCACCAACAAAATGGCTAGTCTGTCAAATGTTTTCTTGTCTATGATGTAGTCAATACCTTCATTCTTTTCTCGCTCACGTATCATCTGCACATAAAAAATATAGGCATGCATTAGATCTCTTAAACAAAGGGCCCTTTGTCCTTAACAGTAAAGTGTGTAAATAAAATATTTCAAACAACATGACCTTGTCAAATTTGACCTTGATATATTTTGCAGTAAAAACTTATTACCCTCCAACTGAAACTTGCATTCTTGAAAAGAGGCCCTGTTCGTCTAACTGATTTATGATATTTCTCTTTGTCAAGTGTTTGATCATAAAGAGTTTATACATTATTAACAATACATTAAAACATAGTTATAATAAACCCCTGAGCACAGTCAAAATCACTTTATTATTAAGAGTTTGCTATACACATATCACTGACATCTTACAGGAATCTTGACAGGGAGTGTCTTCGTTATAATCAAGCATGTTCATTATATATATGTTTTACTGCGAGTGTCTTCCTTATAATCAAGCATGCTCATTATATACATGTTTTACTGCGAGTGTCTTCGTTATAATCAAGCATGTTCATTATATACATGTTTTACTGCGAGTGTCTTCGTTATAATCAAGCATGTTCATTATATACATGTTTTACTGCGAGTGCCTCCGTTATAATCAAGCATGTTCATTATATACATGTTTAACTGCGAGTGTCTCCGTTATAATCAAGCGTGTTCATTATATACATGTTTTACTGCGAGTGTCTTCGTTATAATCAAGCATGTTCATTATATACATGTTTTACTGCGAGTGTCTCCGTTATAATCAAGCATGTTCATTATATACATGTTTTACTGCGAGTGTCTCCGTTATAATCAAGCATGTTCATTATATACATGTTTTACTGCGAGTGTCTCCGTTATAATCAAGCATGTTCATTATATACATGTTTTACTGCGAGTGTCTCCGTTATAATCAAGCATGTTCATTATATACATGTTTTACTGCGAGTGTCTCCGTTATAATCAAGCATGTTCATTATATACATGTTTTACTGCGAGTGTCTCCGTTATAATCAAGCATGTTCATTATATACATGTTTTACTGCGAGTGTCTCCGTTATAATCAAGCATGTTCATTATATACATGTTTTACTGCGAGTGTCTCCGTTATAATCAAGCATGTTCATTATATACATGTTTTACTGCGAGTGTCTCCGTTATAATCAAGCATGTTCATTATATACATGTTTTACTGCGAGTGTCTCCGTTATAATCAAGCATGTTCATTATATACATGTTTTACTGCGAGTGTCTCCGTTATAATCAAGCATGTTCATTATATACATGTTTTACTGCGAGTGTCTCCGTTATAATCAAGCATGTTCATTATATACATGTTTTACTGCGAGTGTCTCCGTTATAATCAAGCATGTTCATTATATACATGTTTTACTGCGAGTGTCTCCGTTATAATCAAGCATGTTCATTATATACATGTTTTACTGCGAGTGTCTCCGTTATAATCAAGCATGTTCATTATATACATGTTTTACTGTGAGTGTCTCCGTTATAATCAAGCATGTTCATTATATACATGTTTTACTGCGAGTGTCTCCGTTATAATCAAGCATGTTCATTATATACGTGTTTTACTGCGAGTGTCTCTGTTATAATCAAGCATGTTCATTATATACATGTTTTACTGCGAGTGTCTTCGTTATAATCAAGCATGTTCATTATATACATTTTTACTGCGAGTGTCTCCGTTATAAGCAAGCATGTTCATTATATACATGTTTTACTGCGAGTGTCTTCGTTATAATCAAGCATGTTCATTATATACATGTTTTACTGCGAATGTCTCTGTTATAACCAAGCATGTTCATTATATATATGTTTTACTGCGAGTGTCTCCGTTATAATCAAGCATGTTCATTATATACATGTTTTACTGCGAGTGTCTCCGTTATAATCAAGCATGTTCATTATATACATGATTTAATGCGAGTGTCACTGTTATAATCAAGCATGTTCATTATATACATTTTTACTGCGAGTGTCTCCATTATAATCAAGCATGTTCTTTATATACATTTTTTACTGCGAGTGTCTTCGTTATAATCAAGCATGTTCATTATATACATGTTTTACTGCGAATGTCTCCGTTATAACCAAGCATGTTCATTATATACATGTTTTACTGCGAGTGTCTCCGTTATAATCAAGCATGTTCATTATATACATGATTTATTGCGAGTGTCTCTGTTATAATCAAGCATGTTCATTATATACATGTTTTACTGCGAGTGTCTCCGTTATAATCAAGCATGTTCATTATATACATGATTTACTGCGAGTGTCTCTGTTATAATCAAGCATGTTCATTATATACATGTTTTACTGCGAGTGTCTCCGTTATAATCAAGCATGTTCATTACATACATGTTTTACTGCGAGTGTCTCCGTTATAATCAAGCATGTTCATAATATACATGTTTTACTGCCAGTGTCTTCGTTATAATCAAGCATGTTCATTATATACATGTTTTACTGCGAGTGTCTCCGTTATAATCAAGCATGTTCATTATATACATGTTTTACTGCGAGTGTCTCCGTTATAATCAAGCATGTTCATTATATACATGTTTTACTGCGAGTGTCTCCGTTATAATCAAGCATGTTCATTATATACATGTTTTACTGCGAGTGTCTTCGTTATAATCAAACATGTTCATTATATACATGTTTAACTGCCAGTGTCTTCGTTATAATCAAGCATGTTCATTATATACATGTTTTACTGCGAGTGTCTTCGTTATAATCAAACATGTTCATTATATACATGTTTAACAGGGAGTGTCTTCGTTATAATCAAACATGTTCATTATATACATGATTTACTGCGAGTGTCTTCGTTATAATCAAGCATGTTCATTATATACATGTTTTACTGCGAGTGTCTTCGTTATAATCAAGCATGTTCATTATATACATGTTTTACTGCGAGTGTCTTCGTTATTATCAAGCATGTTCATTATATACATGTTTTACTGCGAGTGTCTCCGTTATAATCAAGCATGTTCATTATATACATGTTTTACTGCGAGTGTCTTCGTTATAATCAAGCATGTTCATTATATACATGTTTTACTGCGAGTGTCTGTTATAATCAAGCATGTTCATTATATACATGTTTTACTGCGAGTGTCTCCGTTATAATCAAGCATGTTCATTATTTACATGTTTTACTGCGAGTGTCTTCGTTATAATCAAGCATGTTCATTACATACATGTTTTACTGCGAGTGTCTCCGTTATAATCAAGCATGTTCATTACATACATGTTTTACTGTGAGTGTCTTCGTTATAATCAAGCATGTTCATTACATACATGTTTTACTGCGAGTGTCTCTGTTATAATCAAGCATGTTCATTATATACATGTTTTACAGCGAGTGTCTCCGTTATAATCAAGCATGTTCATTATATACATGTTCTACTGCGAGTGTCTCCATTATAATCAAGCATGTTCATTATATACATGTTTTACTGCGAGTGTCTCCGCTATAATCAAGCATGTTCATTATATACATGTTTTACTGCGAGTGTCTCCGTTATAATCAAGCATGTTCATTATATACATGTTTTACTGCGAGTGTCTTCGTTATAATCAAGCATGTTCATTATATACATGTTTTACTGCGAGTGTCTCCGTTATAATCAAGCATGTTCATTATATACATGTTTTACTGCGAGTGTCTTCCGTTATAATCAAGTATGTTCATTATATACATGTTTTACTGCGAGTGTCTCCGTTATAATCAAGCATGTTCATTATATACATGTTTTACTGCGAGTGTCTCCGTTATAATCAAGCATGTTCATTATATACATGTTTTACTGCGAGTGTCTCCATTATAATCAAGCATGTTCATTAAATACATGTTTTACTGCGAGTGTCTTCGTTATAATCAAGCATGTTCATTATATACATGTTTTACTGCAAGTGTCTCCGTTATAATCAAGCATGTTCATTATATACATGTTTTACTGCGAGTATTTTCGTTATAATCAAGCATGTTCATTATATACATGTTTTACTGCGAGTGTCTTCGTTATAATCAAGCATGTTCATTATATACATGTTTTACTGCGAGTGTCTCCTCTATAATCAAGCATGTTCATTATATACATGTTTTACTGCGAGTGTCTTCGTTATAATCAAGCTGTTCATTATATACATGTTTTACTGCGAGTGTCTCCGTTATAATCAAGTATGTTCATTATATACATGTTTTACTGCGAGTGTCTCCGTTATAATCAAGCATGTTCATTATATACATGTTTTACTGCATCTACATATTAAGTATTATCAACAGCTCCGACCATTAAATATTAACACTGACTTAGAGCTATCAACTCTGACCTTGACCTTTAAATTTAACTTTGATAGGTACTACTGACCTTGATAAAGGTGTGAGTTTTCTCCAACACTTTGTCCTTCTCTACAGCCTCCAGGATCATAGACATTCGCTTCAGATGGCGACTTGTCAACATGTTTTCTAGAAAATAAACACAAGTACAGCTGATAACGAAATGATACAGTCCAATGCCTATGTTTTAGATAAGTGATTTACATGTATCAATGGGATTCATAATGCCGCAACTATAAGTTCATATTCATTTTATCTTGTTGAAGTTTTATATATTGTAAGAATTTCTCAGAGAAATCGGATGGCAGAACCAGCAACATGAATACAATGCTCTACAGATGAGATGGCACAGTCAGCATAAAACAACATAAAAATAGGCTGACCAGTGGCCTTTCATTTTATTGGAGTAAAGGATATTATTGCTTTTTGTATGATTAAATATAATGAAAAGCAAAATAATGTCATGATATTAGACTTAACTGTAAAAATTAATTCAAAACAATTTCTGTAAGTCTGGATTATAAAAAAAAATGAAATTCACCAGACTGCTGTATGACCAATTGAATGTTTTCCATTTTTTTCACATATCTTCCAACCAAAATTTAGAAATCAAATTTCACCTGATGATGATGGGCTTGTACATTATGACTGGATGATATTCTTTGAAATATTGGCTATCACGAAAAACCAGAAGATAAATATTATCTGGAAGTTCATATTCACCAAACAAATCTTCAGATAGAAGGAGCATCCCCTTATAAATGTGAACATGAGGAATATGACTTACCAATGTCTGATCTTCTGTGACGAGGAATCTGACTTACCAATGTCTGATCTCCTGTCTTTCATGCTTTGTTTCTTCTGTCTATATTTTGGAATTTTTTTTGGCTTCTCCTTGACCTCATCCACAGCCAGGAAGCTTTCACAGCTTCGAATAATGTTTGTTTCACTTTTCATATCGTCGGCTTTTTCCAAGTCTCCAGTATCCTCCACACCACTGTTGTTAGTTGTAACCATGGTAACATCACTGTTACTAGGAGGCTCTACGGACAAGGATGTCCCAGCAACTGTTCAAACATTATGTCAAATCAAATTTCTATTTTGAATTTTTGATATTAAGAGTAAATTATCAAGCCTATAACTGCATTATCTGTAATACAGAAAATCAGTGCTATTTATGTTTGGATATTCATATTTTCACACAAAATTATATGGGTTTCATCAGATGAATAGAACTGGATATATCACATGGAAACATCAGTACAGACGTTACCATCGATGCCGATACTGAAAAGTGATGACTTTTAGTTCATATAAGGAGCCATGGTAATACCTGGGCTTGATTGAGAATCAACTTCCATGGACAAAGGCTCCTCACTTTGAAATAGTTTTTCTTTTTCCTCTTTGAATTCCTGGTACAGCTTGCTGTGGAGACGATGTTCCTTAGCAATATAGCTGTAAATACAGACAATTTGTCAGTTACCACAAAAAATATAAAGGTTGTCGCTCCAATAAAGT
The DNA here is from genome assembly GCA_004382745.1 of Argopecten irradians irradians. Taxonomy (NCBI): domain Eukaryota; kingdom Metazoa; phylum Mollusca; class Bivalvia; order Pectinida; family Pectinidae; genus Argopecten; species Argopecten irradians. The sequence goes on from SAYR01039860.1 coordinate 45,749, forward strand.
AAAGAAATGGATGGGTCACCTGTAAGGAAGTATAGAATATAAACGTTGTCCCTCCATTAAAGTAAAGAAATGGATGGGTCACCTGTAAGGAAGTATAGAATATAAACGTTGTCCCTCCATTAAAGTAAAGAAATGGATGGGTCACCTGTAAGGAAGTATAGAATATCACATGGATATAATTTTACTTACTAAGCATTCTTTAGTAATGCTGATGATGCATGTCCTTGACCTTTGACCTCAGGATATAGAAACAATGCCAAACAAGAACTTTCCTATATATAAAGGTTTGTATGAACTTTGAGTTTGATCATCTAAAGGGATCGTTAGTTAAGACATAGAAACCTGGCCCTGATTTCTCGAAACAAACTTAAGTCAAAAACTGACTTAAGTCATAAATTTTCATATAAGTTACATAAGGAGAAAAACTTAAGTTTTGACTTAAGTCTGGACTTTTGTTTCGAGAAATCGGGGCCTGATGCCAACATACCTTGACACTTATGTTGCATATACTTACTTTTTATAAGTGTCTACATTTTAACTGGACAATTATTTGAATACAAACAAAGTTAAAAAAAACACTTTTCAGGATAATTTTGCAATGTTACAACAAACCTTACATACCACACATACTTACTATTTGACCTTCTGTTTGCCTTTCTCCTTCAGGATTTGGTCGACCATTTTCATGCGAATCATGTTCTTGATGAGTACACGTGCCATATTGTCACGAACGTTTAGTAGCTTAGCTAGTGATGACTGTGTGACACCTTCAGGACCCACATCTCTGATAGCATCATAGCACTGTCGTAGTGTTGTCCTCTCGTACACCCAGTTAAAATCTACTACAAGAGAATAGCTTATCACATTCACACTATAAAAGTCAATACACACTTTATTGAGTGTTGTTTTATTAAACACATACATGTATAACAAGATTTTATAAAAGTACTAAAATTATATAATTATGTAATATAAAATTTGTGGGTAATTTTTTGTGTGATCTTGATCTTTCAGATTATTTCATAAATATGATAATTTCTGTAAACAAGTAAAATGAGTCCAACACAGTAGTTCCTTCCAGTAAACTGTTTTTATACTCAGTGTTGTTAACATGTTTTGTCTCGAAGGTAACTGTCGTCAGAACTAAATAAACAATCAGTTTACTGGGGAACCGTCATCAGAACTCTGAGTAAATAATCAGTTTACTGGGGAACTGTCATCAGAACTCTGAGTAAACAATCAGTTTACTGGGGAACTGCCATCAGAACTCTGAGTAAACAATCAATTTACTGGGGAACTGTCGTCAGAACTCTGGGTAAATATTCAGTTTACTGGGGAACCGTCATCAGAACTCTGGGTAAACAATCAGTTTACTGGGCAACTGTCATCAGAACTCTGGGTAAACAATCAGTTTACTGGGGAAGCGTCATCAGAACTCTGGGTAAATATTCAGTTTACTGGGGAACCGTCATCAGAACTCTGGTTAAACAGTCAGTTTACTGGGCAACTGTCATCAGAACTCTGGGTAAACAATCAGTTTACTGGGGAACCGTCATCAGAACTCTGGGTAAATAATCAGTTTACTGGGAAACTGTCATCAGAACTCTGAGTAAACAATCAGTTTACTGGGGAACCGTCATCAGAACTCTGGGTAAACAATCAGTTTACTGGGGAACCGTCATCAGAACTCTGGGTAAACAGTCAGTTTACTGGGGAACCTTCATCAGAACTCTGGGTAAACAATTAGTTTACTGGGGAACCATCGTCAGTAGCAGTAGTTAAAGCCCTATCTTCAAGGGTGAGTAAAATAATCATCTTTGATCTCAGTTGTTTCTTTATCATTGTGAAATTAAACAGGTAAGAATGTCCCCTAATTTTGTTTTGAAAAAACTTCAATTAAATTTCCATACAAACATGATAACTTTCGAAAGTTTGTATGTAATATTTCCACCTCTTTTAAATTCATATGCAATTTGAATCAAGAAGGGTACATCACATAAACGAAACAAGCTGCCGCTGAAAAAAAGTTGTACTCATAAAAGTAGCAAAGGCCGTAGTCAACTTGCCAAACAAGATTGGCATTGGTAAAGTGCAGACGATATTGAAGAGAAAGGCGGAAATCTTTGTGTGTATGTTATGTGAATTAGAATTTATAAGAATTCATTTATTAGATTATTTAATTCAAAACAAAATATCTTCTTTATTTTCTTTTACTGTATATATTTCAAGCTTGAATCCCATGTGTGGCAGTTACCAGATACTGCCCATAGATCAGTGATATTCCAGTTACCAGATACTGACCATACATCAGTGATATTCCAGTTACCAGATACTGACCATACATCGCTGATATTCCAGTTACCAGATTCTGACCATAGATCAGTGTTATTCCTCCACCTGTGGGGCAGTTACCAGATACTGACCATACGTCAGTGATATTCCAGTTACCAGATACTGACCATACATCAGTGATATTCCAGTTACCAGATACTGACCATACATCAGTGATATTCCTCAACCTGCGGGACAGTTACCAGATACTGACCATACATCAGTGATATTCCTCAACCTGTGTGACAGTTTCCAGATACTGACCATACATCAGTGATATTCCAGTTACCAGATACTGACCATACATCGGTGATATTCCAGTTACCAGATACTGACCATACATCGGTGATATTCCAGTTACCAGATACTGACCATACATCAGTGATATTCCTCAACCTGTGGGACAGTTACCAGATACTGACCATACATCAGTGATATTCCAGTTACCAGATACTGACCATACATCAGTGATATTCCAGTTACCAGATACTGCCCATACATCAGTGATATTCCAGTTACCAGATACTGACCATACATCAGTGATATTCCAGTTACCAGACACTGCCCATAGATCAGTGATATTCCAGTTACCAGATACTGACCATACATCAGTGATATTCCAGTTACCAGATACTGACCATACATCGATGATATTCCAGTTACCAGATACTGACCATACATCAGTGATATTCCTCCACCTGTGGGACAGTTTCGAGATACTGACCATACATCAGTGATATTCCAGTTACCAGATACTGACCATACATCAGTGATATTCCAGTTACCAGATACTGACCATACATCGGTGATATTCCAGTTTCCAGATACTGCCCATAGATCAGTGATATTCCAGTTACCAGATACTGACCATACATCAGTGATATTCCAGTTACCAGATACTGACCATACATCAGTGATATTCCAGTTACCAGATACTGACCATACATCAGTGATATTCCAGTTACCAGATACTGACCATACATCAGTGATATTCCAGTTACCAGATACTGCCCATACATCAGTGATATTCCAGTTACCAGACACTGACCATACATCAGTGATATTCCAGTTACCAGATACAGACCATACATCAGTGATATTCCAGTTACCAGATACTGACCATACATCAGTGATATTCCAGTTACCAGATACTGACCATACATCAGTGATATTCCAGTTACCAGATACTGACCATACATCAGTGATATTCCAGTTACCAGATACTGACCATACATCAGTGATATTCCTCCACCTGTGGGACAGTTTCCAGATACTGCCCATAGATCAGTGATATTCCAGTTACCAGATACTGACCATACATCGGTGATATTCCAGTTACCAGATACTGTACAGCTAGTTTCTAATAGTGGTATTGTGGTACAAGAAAATATTTTATACTAGTGAAGTATAAATAGTTCCTTATAGTGGTATTGTGTACAGAAGAATTTATACAAGTGAGTACAGCTAGTTCTATAGTGGTATTGTCTACAGAATTTATACAAAGTGAGTACAGCTAGTTCTATAGTGGTATTGTGTACAGAATTTATACAAAGTGAGTACATGCTAGTTCTATAGTGGTATTGTGTACAGAATTTATACAAGTGGAGTACAGCTAGTTCTATAGTGTATTGTGTACAGAATTTATACAAGTGAGTACAGCTAGTTCTATAGTGTATTGTGTAACAGAAATTTATACAAGTGAGTACAGCTAGTTTCTATAGTGGTATTGTGTACAGATTTATACAAGTGAGTACAGAGCTAGTTTCTATAGTGGTATTGTGTACAGAATTTATACAAGTGAGTACAGCTAGTTCTATTAGTGGTATTGTCTACAGAATTTATACAAGTGAGTTACACTAGTTCTATAGTGGTATTGTGTACAGAATTTATACCAAGTGAGTACAGCTATTTTCTAATAGTGGTATTGTTGTACAGATTTATACAAGTGAGTACAGCTAGTTCTAATAGTGGTATTGTATACAGAATTTATACAAGTGAGTACAGCTAGTTCTATTAGTGGTATTGTGTACATGAATTTATACAAGTGAGTACAGCTAACGTCAATGTTACTAACAAATTGGCACGTCTACCAAAATTGGCTACAGCTTTTTGATAATATTTGTTCCGTTTTAAATTCACTTTGGAAAATTTTTTTTCAGCTGTTGCTATAAATTATTCCCTGATCATCATGAAATACTTTAATGGTGATATTTCCACATGACCATAGCTAGGAGGGATTTTGTTCAGCTATAAACTTAAGAAAAATACCTAAAATCAAGTGTTACGGTAAATATTGCCCGCGTCGATGACTCTAGTTTCCCACTTTTTGCTCATTAGTCTGCTTAAAAAGTGTGGAAATGGTATAAACTATGTCTAGAACACAAATTTAATCAATTTAGTTGTCAAGTTACTTGGTAGTTTCATAGTTCAGAGCTGTTTAAGCCTCAGTAAATGTTGATTTTCCTAGTATGAAGATTTTTCATCTGCGATAATGTGCGCATGCGAAATGAAACAAAGGTGCGCTCGAATAGCACTTTATACATCCAAGAGTTACTTCCCTTATGCATTTTTATATTTGTTATTTAACAGTAAAACACACCCAAAGCTTAAAAGGGCAAAATATGCTTAAATATTATATGTAAAAATTATGTAAGAAAGGTAAGTGATAACCATAAAGATGAAATTTTACCTGCGTAATGACTGCATTGATTTTCACGTAAATCATCAAATAATACATATGGAGAAAAGTGTTCAATGGCATTAATTGTTGATTTTTGTATTGTAGTTTCAATATAAGTCAAATCATATTTGAAATATTCCGATATTTCCTATGCTCACTGTTTTTTACCTGGGTTGTGCCAATCTGGGTACCCGCACTGGTTGATAGCAGGTGCGTTCCAAGACCTGTATCCAAGGATGCTATTTATGGAAACACGTGCAGAAAGAATTCCAAACATAAACCAACAGACAGATGATAGGCTCTCATTTGTAAGATTGATAGCAAAAATTGGAATTATATTGCAATCTGAAAAATAGATGCTTAAAAATAGAAAAATGTGTGCCAATCTGGGTTACATGACGTTGTTCTATAGTGGTTATTGTGTACAGAATTAATAGCTTGATCGTGATTAGTTGGTAAAATACAGCTGGTGGTACAATGTACGTTTAAGAAGTATGTGAAATAACAAGAATACGCAGCTACTGTATATCTGGTTTATACTCACAGGGGTGATATTTTTGAAGTGATGGCGTGTTTGGGATCCGTTAATATTAATAAATGGTTGAATTATATATATCCTTGAAGCCAAATCAACAAAATTTTGATTTACTTAGAATTTTGATTTACTAGATTTTGATTTACTAGATTTTGGTTTTACTAGATTTTGATTTACTAGATTTTGTTTACTAGATTTTGATTTACTAGATTTTGATTACTAGATTTTGATTTACTAGATTTTGGTTTACTAGATTTTGATTATAGATTTTGGATTTACTAGATTTTGAATAAAGATTTTACTAGATGATTTATAGATTTTGATTCTAGATTTTGGTTTACTAGATTTTGATTACTAGATTTTGATTTATTAGATTTTGATTTACTAGATTTTGATTTATAGATTTTGATTACTAGTATTTTGATTACTAGATTTTGGATTTACTAGATTTTGGTTTACTAGTTTTGATTATATGATTTTTTATTTACGTAGATTTTGATTTACTAGATTTTGATTATTAGTATTTTGATTTACTAGATTTGGTTTACTTAGATTTTGATTACTAGATTTTGATTACTAGATTTTGATTACTAGATTTTGATTTACTAGATTTTGGTTTACTAGATTTTGATTACTAGATTTTGATTTACTAGATTTTGATTACTAGATTTTGATTTACTAGATTTTGGTTTACTAGATTTTGATTACTAGATTTTGATTTACTAGATTTTGATTACTAGATTTTGATTTACTAGATTTTTTAACTTACTAAGATTTTGATTTACTAGATTTTGGTTTACTAGATTTTTGAAATTACTAAGATTTTTGATTTACTAGATTTTTGGTTTTAGCTAGATTTTGATTTAACTAGATTTTGGTTTACTACTAGATTTTGATCCAAATTGTGACAATTTTCAAACCGCAAAATACCTGGCTTTACGGTAATTCTGACACACTTTCTTAGAAATGGTCTTTTTTAAGAAGTATCTGAACTGTATTTCTAACCAAAATACAGGCTTTCCTATAATATTTGCCCCTGACCACTTCCCAACAGTCTTTCTTAAAAGTATGTAGAGTTTGTTTAGATAGACTTTCCTGATTAGTCTCTCCTTTCGTCCATAACAGAAGTGCAAGCTTGAGAAGTTGATTCACATCATTACCATGATACAAGCACCCACAAGTAAAGAAGGAAGAGGACAGCGATGAGGAAGGATGATGAATGAAGAGGACGGAGCAAACGTTAGCAGGACATGGCTGATAGATTTAAAACAGGTACAAAATATAAATCATCAGTGACTTGTTCAATTGTCATAATTAATTGTCAATGATCATTTAACGTTTAGCAGGTGGGGAGAATATCACTGAATG